>OX608079.1:67431411-67650273 GCA_951509765.1 Sphenella marginata
AAAAACAGACTTTACAGAATTTTTGTATACAGAATTATGAAAAACAGAATTTTGAAAACGGCATTTTGGCATACAGTATTTTGTAAAACAGAATTTTGAGTCCAGAATTTTGGAAACAGAATTTTAAATGCAGAATTTTGTCTCATAATCTTTTTCTGGCCAACCCGTTAATGTTAATGTTAATGTTAATGTTAATGTTAATGTTAATGTTAATGTTAATGTTAATGTTAATGTTAATGTTAATGTTAATGTTAATGTTAATGTTAATGTTAATGTTAATGTTAATGTTAATGTTAATGTTAATGTTAATGTTAATGTTAATGTTAATGTTAATGTTAATGTTAATGTTAATGTTAATGTTAATGTTAATGTTAATGTTAATGTTAATGTTAATGTTAATGTTAATGTTAATGTTAATGTTAATGTTAATGTTAATGTTAATGTTAATGTTAATGTTAATGTTAATGTTAATGTTAATGTTAATGTTAATGTTAATGTTAATGTTAATGTTAATGTTAATGTTAATGTTAATGTTAATGTTAATGTTAATGTTAATGTTAATGTTAATGTTAATGTTAATGTTAATGTTAATGTTAATGTTAATGTTAATGTTAATGTTAATGTTAATGTTAATGTTAATGTTAATGTTAATGTTAATGTTAATGTTAATGTTAATGTTAATGTTAATGTTAATGTTAATGTTAATGTTAATGTTAATGTTAATGTTAATGTTAATGTTAATGTTAATGTTAATGTTAATGTTAATGTTAATGTTAATGTTAATGTTAATGTTAATGTTAATGTTAATGTTAATGTTAATGTTAATGTTAATGTTAATGTTAATGTTAATGTTAATGTTAATGTTAATGTTAATGTTAATGTTAATGTTAATGTTAATGTTAATGTTAATGTTAATGTTAATGTTAATGTTAATGTTAATGTTAATGTTAATGTTAATGTTAATGTTAATGTTAATGTTAATGTTAATGTTAATGTTAATGTTAATGTTAATGTTAATGTTAATGTTAATGTTAATGTTAATGTTAATGTTAATGTTAATGTTAATGTTAATGTTAATGTTAATGTTAATGTTAATGTTAATGTTAATGTTAATGTTAATGTTAATGTTAATGTTAATGTTAATGTTAATGTTAATGTTAATGTTAATGTTAATGTTAATGTTAATGTTAATGTTAATGTTAATGTTAATGTTAATGTTAATGTTAATGTTAATGTTAATGTTAATGTTAATGTTAATGTTAATGTTAATGTTAATGTTAATGTTAATGTTAATGTTAATGTTAATGTTAATGTTAATGTTAATGTTAATGTTAATGTTATGTTAATGTTAATGTTAATGTTAATGTTAATGTTAATGTTAATGTTAATGTTAATGTTAATGTTAATGTTAATGTTAATGTTAATGTTAATGTTAATGTTAATGTTAATGTTAATGTTAATGTTAATGTTAATGTTAATGTTAATGTTAATGTTAATGTTAATGTTAATGTTAATGTTAATGTTAATGTTAATGTTAATGTTAATGTTAATGTTAATGTTAATGTTAATGTTAATGTTAATGTTAATGTTAATGTTAATGTTAATGTTAATGTTAATGTTAATGTTAATGTTGGGATAGTGACAAATGTCTGTATTTCAAAATGATTTTGGGACAAAATTCTGGCAAAAACTAAAAAAAATTCTGCGCGACTTAATAATTGCTATGGCACACACCCGGAGTGGGCATGGCGTAGCCCAGGGTTATTTTTTGAACCGCGGCCGAAGGCCGCCAATGCGGGAAGGTGTTCTGCACATAAAAAACATGGATCGGACCCTGGCACCTATTATTGTGGGTACTTTATATTTTTTCACCTCTGGCACTTTTTTTCTTTATCCATATGCTTTTCCGATTTTTCAATACAGCATTTTGAAAAACAGAATTTTGACTTTACAGAATTTTTGTATACAGAATTATGAAAAACAGAATTTTGAAAACGGCATTTTGGCATACAGTATTTTGTAAAACAGAATTTTGAGTCCAGAATTTTGGAAACAGAATTTTAAATGCAGAATTTTGTCTCATAATCTTTTTCTGGCCAACCCGTTAATGTTAATGTTAATGTTAATGTTAATGTTAATGTTAATGTTAATGTTAATGTTAATGTTAATGTTAATGTTAATGTTAATGTTAATGTTAATGTTAATGTTAATGTTAATGTTAATGTTAATGTTAATGTTAATGTTAATGTTAATGTTAATGTTAATGTTAATGTTAATGTTAATGTTAATGTTAATGTTAATGTTAATGTTAATGTTAATGTTAATGTTAATGTTAATGTTAATGTTAATGTTAATGTTAATGTTAATGTTAATGTTAATGTTAATGTTAATGTTAATGTTAATGTTAATGTTAATGTTAATGTTAATGTTAATGTTAATGTTAATGTTAATGTTAATGTTAATGTTAATGTTAATGTTAATGTTAATGTTAATGTTAATGTTAATGTTAATGTTAATGTTAATGTTAATGTTAATGTTAATGTTAATGTTAATGTTAATGTTAATGTTAATGTTAATGTTAATGTTAATGTTAATGTTAATGTTAATGTTAATGTTAATGTTAATGTTAATGTTAATGTTAATGTTAATGTTAATGTTAATGTTAATGTTAATGTTAATGTTAATGTTAATGTTAATGTTAATGTTAATGTTAATGTTAATGTTAATGTTAATGTTAATGTTAATGTTAATGTTAATGTTAATGTTAATGTTAATGTTAATGTTAATGTTAATGTTAATGTTAATGTTAATGTTAATGTTAATGTTAATGTTAATGTTAATGTTAATGTTAATGTTAATGTTAATGTTAATGTTAATGTTAATGTTAATGTTAATGTTAATGTTAATGTTAATGTTAATGTTAATGTTAATGTTAATGTTAATGTTAATGTTAATGTTAATGTTAATGTTAATGTTAATGTTAATGTTAATGTTAATGTTAATGTTAATGTTAATGTTAATGTTAATGTTAATGTTAATGTTAATGTTAATGTTAATGTTAATGTTAATGTTAATGTTAATGTTAATGTTAATGTTAATGTTAATGTTAATGTTAATGTTAATGTTAATGTTAATGTTAATGTTAATGTTAATGTTAATGTTAATGTTAATGTTAATGTTAATGTTAATGTTAATGTTATGTTAATGTTAATGTTAATGTTAATGTTAATGTTAATGTTAATGTTAATGTTAATGTTATGTTAATGTTAATGTTAATGTTAATGTTAATGTTAATGTTAATGTTAATGTTAATGTTAATGTTAATGTTAATGTTAATGTTAATGTTAATGTTAATGTTAATGTTAATGTTAATGTTAATGTTAATGTTAATGTTAATGTTAATGTTAATGTTAATGTTAATGTTAATGTTAATGTTAATGTTAATGTTAATGTTAATGTTAATGTTAATGTTAATGTTATAATGTTAATGTTAATGTTAATGTTAATGTTAATGTTAATGTTAATGTTAATGTTAATGTTAATGTTAATGTTAATGTTAATGTTAATGTTAATGTTAATGTTAATGTTAATGTTAATGTTAATGTTAATTTTAATGTTAATGTTAATGTTAATGTTAATGTTAATGCTAATGTTAATGTTGGGATAGTGACAAATGTCTGTATTTCAAAATGATTTTGGGACAAAATTCTGGCAAAAACTAAAAAAAATTCTGCGCGACTTAATAATTATTTTCAGTCAAAATTCTGTTTTCCAAAATTCTGGATGGACATAATGATGAAGGGTCCTAATCCTGGAAAGTAAAATTCTGGTTTCCAAATAATTTTGGACAAAAATTCCGGTTGTTTTTATTGTTGAAAATAAGGCGCTCATATTCTGATTTTTACTTTTTACTTAATAATATATGTATGTAGAAAAGAAGCTATTAAACAATTAAATTCTTAGCAATTCTTTTTAGGAAACAAAGTGGTCTTAAATCACATCGTTTCTTCGTTATTCTTTTAATTTTTTTATTTGCTTTTAATGTTTTCAAATTTCGTTTTATGTTTTGGCCATTTTGAACTCTGGCAATCTGCGCTTTCGCATAAAGCATCTCGCCTTATAAATCATTTAGGAGTTTATACATGGCACCTATTATTGTGGGTACTTTATATTTTTTCACCTCTGGCACATTTTTTTCTTTATCCATATGCTTTTCCGATTTTTCAATACAGCATTTTGAAAAACATAATTTTGACTTTACAGAATTTTTGTATACAGAATTATGAAAAAGTGAATTTTGAAAACGTCATTTTGGCATACAGTATTTTGTAAAACAGAATTTTGAGTCCAGAATTTTGGAAACAGAATTTGAAATGCAGAATTTTGTCTCATAATCTTTTTCTGGCCAACCCGTTAATGTTAATGTTAATGTTAATGTTAATGTTAATGTTAATGTTAATGTTAATGTTAATGTTAATGTTAATGTTAATGTTAATGTTAATGTTAATGTTAATGTTAATGTTAATGTTAATGTTAATGTTAATGTTAATGTTAATGTTAATGTTAATGTTAATGTTAATGTTAATGTTAATGTTAATGTTAATGTTAATGTTAATGTTAATGTTAATGTTAATGTTAATGTTAATGTTAATGTTAATGTTAATGTTAATGTTAATGTTAATGTTAATGTTATGTTAATGTTAATGTTAATGTTAATGTTAATGTTAATGTTAATGTTAATGTTAATGTTAATGTTAATGTTAATGTTAATGTTAATGTTAATGTTAATGTTAATGTTAATGTTAATGTTAATGTTAATGTTAATGTTAATGTTAATGTTAATGTTAATGTTAATGTTAATGTTAATGTTAATGTTAATGTTAATGTTAATGTTAATGTTAATGTTAATGTTAATGTTAATGTTAATGTTAATGTTAATGTTAATGTTAATGTTAATGTTAATGTTAATGTTAATGTTAATGGTAATGGTAATGTTAATGTTAATGTTAATGTTAATGTTAATGTTAATGTTAATGTTAATGTTAATGTTAATGTTAATGTTATTGTTAATGTTAATGTTAATGTTAATGTTAATGTTAATGTTAATGTTAATGTTAATGTTAATGTTAATGTTGATGTTAATGTTAATGTTAATGTTAATGTTAATGTTAATGTTAATGTTAATGTTAATGTTAATGTTAATGTTAATGTTAATGTTAATGTTAATGTTAATGTTAATGTTAATGTTAATGTTAATGTTAATGTTAATGTTAATGTTAATGTTAATGTTAATGTTAATGTTAATGTTAATGTTAATGTTAATGTTAATGTTAATGTTAATGTTAATGTTAATGTTAATGTTAATGTTAATGTTAATGTTAATGTTAATGTTAATGTTAATGTTAATGTTAATGTTAATGTTAATGTTAATGTTAATGTTAATGTTAATGTTAATGTTAATGTTAATGTTAATGTTAATGTTAATGTTAATGTTAATGTTAATGTTAATGTTAATGTTAATGTTAATGTTGGGATAGTGACAAATGTCTGTATTTCAAAATGATTTTGGGACAAAATTCTGGCAAAAACTAAAAAAAATTCTGCGCGACTTAATAATTATTTTCAGTCAAAATTCTGTTTTCCAAAATTCTGGATGGACATAATGATGAAGGGTCCTAATCCTGGAAAGTAAAATTCTGGTTTCCAAATAATTTTGGACAAAAATTCCGGTTGTTTTTATTGTTGAAAATAAGGCGCTCATATTCTGATTTTTACATTTTACTTAATAATATATGTATGTAGAAAAGAAGCTATTAAACAATTAAATTCTTAGCAATTCTTTTTAGGAAACAAAGTGGTCTTAAATCACATCGTTTCTTCGTTATTCTTTTAATTTTTTTATTTGCTTTTAATGTTTTCAAATTTCGTTTTATGTTTTGGCCATTTTGAACTCTGGCAATCTGCGCTTTCGCATAAAGCATCTCGCCTTATAAATCATTTAGGAGTTTATACATGGCACCTATTATTGTGGGTACTTTATATTTTTTCACCTCTGGCACATTTTTTTCTTTATCCATATGCTTTTCCGATTTTTCAATACAGCATTTTGAAAAACATAATTTTGACTTTACAGAATTTTTGTATACAGAATTATGAAAAAGTGAATTTTGAAAACGTCATTTTGGCATACAGTATTTTGTAAAACAGAATTTTGAGTCCAGAATTTTGGAAACAGAATTTGAAATGCAGAATTTTGTCTCATAATCTTTTTCTGGCCAACCCGTTAATGTTAATGTTAATGTTAATGTTAATGTTAATGTTAATGTTAATGTTAATGTTAATGTTAATGTTAATGTTAATGTTAATGTTAATGTTAATGTTAATGTTAATGTTAATGTTAATGTTAATGTTAATGTTAATGTTAATGTTAATGTTAATGTTAATGTTAATGTTAATGTTAATGTTAATGTTAATGTTAATGTTAATGTTAATGTTAATGTTAATGTTAATGTTAATGTTAATGTTAATGTTAATGTTAATGTTAATGTTAATGTTAATGTTAATGTTAATGTTAATGTTAATGTTAATGTTAATGTTAATGTTAATGTTAATGTTAATGTTAATGTTAATGTTAATGTTAATGTTAATGTTAATGTTAATGTTAATGTTAATGTTAATGTTAATGTTAATGTTAATGTTAATGTTAATGTTAATGTTAATGTTAATGTTAATGTTAATGTTAATGTTAATGTTAATGTTAATGTTAATGTTAATGTTAATGTTAATGTTAATGTTAATGTTAATGTTAATGTTAATGTTAATGTTAATGTTAATGTTAATGTTAATGTTAATGTTAATGTTAATGTTAATGTTAATGTTAATGTTAATGTTAATGTTAATGTTAATGTTAATGTTAATGTTAATGTTAATGTTAATGTTAATGTTAATGTTAATGTTAATGTTAATGTTAATGTTAATGTTAATGTTAATGTTAATGTTAATGTTAATGTTAATGTTAATGTTAATGTTAATGTTAATGTTAATGTTAATGTTAATGTTAATGTTAATGTTAATGTTAATGTTAATGTTAATGTTAATGTTAATGTTAATGTTAATGTTAATGTTAATGTTAATGTTAATGTTAATGTTAATGTTAATGTTAATGTTAATGTTAATGTTAATGTTAATGTTAATGTTAATGTTAATGTTAATGTTAATGTTAATGTTAATGTTAATGTTAATGTTAATGTTAATGTTAATGTTAATGTTAATGTTAATGTTAATGTTAATGTTAATGTTAATGTTAATGTTAATGTTAATGTTAATGTTAATGTTAATGTTAATGTTAATGTTAATGTTAATGTTAATGTTAATGTTAATGTTAATGTTAATGTTAATGTTAATGTTAATGTTAATGTTAATGTTAATGTTAATTTTAATGTTAATGTTAATGTTAATGTTAATGTTAATGTTAATGTTAATGTTAATGTTAATGTTAATGTTAATGCTAATGTTAATGTTGGGATAGTGACAAATGTCTGTATTTCAAAATGATTTTGGGACAAAATTCTGGCAAAAACTAAAAAAAATTCTGCGCGACTTAATAATTATTTTCAGTCAAAATTCTGTTTTCCAAAATTCTGGATGGACATAATGATGAAGGGTCCTAATCCTGGAAAGTAAAATTCTGGTTTCCAAATAATTTTGGACAAAAATTCCGGTTGTTTTTATTGTTGAAAATAAGGCGCTCATATTCTGATTTTTACATTTTACTTTATAATATATGTATGTAGAAAAGAAGCTATTAAACAATTAAATTCTTAGCAATTCTTTTTAGGAAACAAAGTGGTCTTAAATCACATCGTTTCTTCGTTATTCTTTTAATTTTTTTATTTGCTTTTAATGTTTTCAAATTTCGTTTTATGTTTTGGCCATTTTGAACTCTGGCAATCTGCGCTTTCGCATAAAGCATCTCGCCTTATAAATCATTTAGGAGTTTATACATGGCACCTATTATTGTGGGTACTTTATATTTTTTCACCTCTGGCACTTTTTTTTCTCTATCCATATGCTTTTCCGATTTTTCAATACAGCATTTTGAAAAACAGAATTTTGACTTTACAGAATTTTTGTATACAGAATTATGAAAAAGTGAATTTTGAAAACGTCATTTTGGCATACAGTATTTTGTAAAACAGAATTTTGAGTCCAGAATTTTGGAAACAGAATTTGAAATGCAGAATTTTGTCTCATAATCTTTTTCTGGCCAACCCGTTAATGTTAATGTTACTGTTAATGTTAATGTTAATGTTAATGTTAATGTTAATGTTAATGTTAATGTTAATGTTAATGTTAATGTTAATGTTAATGTTAATGTTAATGTTAATGTTAATGTTAATGTTAATGTTAATGTTAATGTTAATGTTAATGTTAATGTTAATGTTAATGTTAATGTTAATGTTAATGTTAATGTTAATGTTAATGTTAATGTTAATGTTAATGTTAATGTTAATGTTAATGTTAATGTTAATGTTAATGTTAATGTTAATGTTAATGTTAATGTTAATGTTAATGTTAATGTTAATGTTAATGTTAATGTTAATGTTAATGTTAATGTTAATGTTAATGTTAATGTTAATGTTAATGTTAATGTTAATGTTAATGTTAATGTTAATGTTAATGTTAATGTTAATGTTAATGTTAATGTTAATGTTAATGTTAATGTTAATGTTAATGTTAATGTTAATGTTAATGTTAATGTTAATGTTAATGTTAATGTTAATGTTAATGTTAATGTTAATGTTAATGTTAATGTTAATGTTAATGTTAATGTTAATGTTAATGTTAATGTTAATGTTAATGTTAATGTTAATGTTAATGTTAATGTTAATGTTAATGTTAATGTTAATGTTAATGTTAATGTTAATGTTAATGTTAATGTTAATGTTAATGTTAATGTTAATGTTAATGTTAATGTTAATGTTAATGTTAATGTTAATGTTAATGTTAATGTTAATGTTAATGTTAATGTTAATGTTAATGTTAATGTTAATGTTAATGTTAATGTTAATGTTAATGTTAATGTTAATGTTAATGTTAATGTTAATGTTAATGTTAATGTTAATGTTAATGTTAATGTTAATGTTAATGTTAATGTTAATGTTAATGTTAATGTTAATTTTAATGTTAATGTTAATGTTAATGTTAATGTTAATGTTAATGTTAATGCTAATGTTAATGTTGGGATAGTGACAAATGTCTGTATTTCAAAATGATTTTGGGACAAAATTCTGGCAAAAACTAAAAAAAATTCTGCGCGACTTAATAATTATTTTCAGTCAAAATTCTGTTTTCCAAAATTCTGGATGGACATAATGATGAAGGGTCCTAATCCTGGAAAGTAAAATTCTGGTTTCCAAATAATTTTGGACAAAAATTCCGGTTGTTTTTATTGTTGAAAATAAGGCGCTCATATTCTGATTTTTACATTTTACTTTATAATATATGTATGTAGAAAAGAAGCTATTAAACAATTAAATTCTTAGCAATTCTTTTTAGGAAACAAAGTGGTCTTAAATCACATCGTTTCTTCGTTATTCTTTTAATTTTTTTATTTGCTTTTAATGTTTTCAAATTTCGTTTTATGTTTTGGCCATTTTGAACTCTGGCAATCTGCGCTTTCGCATAAAGCATCTCGCCTTATAAATCATTTAGGAGTTTATACATGGCACCTATTATTGTGGGTACTTTATATTTTTTCACCTCTGGCACTTTTTTTTCTCTATCCATATGCTTTTCCGATTTTTCAATACAGCATTTTGAAAAACAGAATTTTGACTTTACAGAATTTTTGTATACAGAATTATGAAAAAGTGAATTTTGAAAACGTCATTTTGGCATACAGTATTTTGTAAAACAGAATTTTGAGTCCAGAATTTTGGAAACAGAATTTGAAATGCAGAATTTTGTCTCATAATCTTTTTCTGGCCAACCCGTTAATGTTAATGTTAATGTTAATGTTAATGTTAATGTTAATGTTAATGTTAATGTTAATGTTAATGTTAATGTTAATGTTAATGTTAATGTTAATGTTAATGTTAATGTTAATGTTAATGTTAATGTTAATGTTAATGTTAATGTTAATGTTAATGTTAATGTTAATGTTAATGTTAATGTTAATGTTAATGTTAATGTTAATGTTAATGTTAATGTTAATGTTAATGTTAATGTTAATGTTAATGTTAATGTTAATGTTAATGTTAATGTTAATGTTAATGTTAATGTTAATGTTAATGTTAATGTTAATGTTAATGTTAATGTTAATGTTAATGTTAATGTTAATGTTAATGTTAATGTTAATGTTAATGTTAATGTTTATGTTTATGTTAATGTTAATGTTAATGTTAATGTTAATGTTAATGTTAATGTTAATGTTAATGTTAATGTTAATGTTAATGTTAATGTTAATGTTAATGTTAATGTTAATGTTAATGTTAATGTTAATGTTAATGTTAATGTTAATGTTAATGTTAATGTTAATGTTAATGTTAATGTTAATGTTAATGTTAATGTTAATGTTAATGTTAATGTTAATGTTAATGTTAATGTTAATGTTAATGTTAATGTTAATGTTAATGTTAATGTTAATGTTAATGTTAATGTTAATGTTAATGTTAATGTTAATGTTAATGTTAATGTTAATGTTAATGTTAATGTTAATGTTAATGTTAATGTTAATGTTAATGTTAATGTTAATGTTAATGTTAATGTTAATGTTAATGTTAATGTTAATGTTAATGTTAATGTTAATGTTAATGTTAATGTTAATGTTAATGTTAATGTTAATGTTAATGTTAATGTTAATGTTAATGTTAATGTTAATGTTAATGTTAATGTTAATGTTAATGTTAATGTTAATGTTAATGTTAATGTTAATGTTAATGTTAATGTTAATGTTAATGTTAATGTTAATGTTAATGTTAATGTTAATGTTAATGTTAATGTTAATGTTAATGTTAATGTTAATGTTAATGTTAATGTTAATGTTAATGTTAATGTTAATGTTAATGTTAATGTTAATGTTAATGTTAATGTTAATGTTAATGTTAATGTTAATGTTAATGTTAATGTTAATGTTAATGTTAATGTTAATGTTAATGTTAATGTTAATGTTAATGTTAATGTTAATGTTAATGTTAATGTTAATGTTAATGTTAATGTTAATGTTAATGTTAATGTTAATGTTAATGTTAATGTTAATGTTAATGTTAATGTTAATGTTAATGTTAATGTTAATGTTAATGTTAATGTTAATGTTAATGTTAATGTTAATGTTAATGTTAATGTTAATGTTAATGTTAATGTTAATGTTAATGTTAATGTTAATGTTAATGTTAATGTTAATGTTAATGTTAATGTTAATGTTAATGTTAATGTTAATGTTAATGTTAATGTTAATGTTAATGTTAATGTTAATGTTAATGTTAATGTTAATGTTAATGTTAATGTTAATGTTAATGTTAATGTTAATGTTCTGTTTTCCAAAATTCTGGATGGACATAATGATGAAGGTTCCTAATCCTGGAAAGTAAAATTCTGGTTTCCAAATAATTTTGGACAAAAATACCGGTTGTTTTTATTGTTGAAAATAAGGCGCTCATATTCTGATTTTTAAGAAACAAATATGTAATTTAAATACATTTTACTTTATAATATATGTATGTAGAAAAGAAGCAGCTATTAAACAATTAAATTCTTAGCAATTCCTTTTTGGGAAACAAAGTGGTCTTAAATCACATCGTTTCTTCGTTATTCTTTTAATGTTTTCAAATTTCGTTTTATGTTTCGGCCATTTTGAACTCTGGCAATCTGCGCTTTCGCATAAAGCATCTCGCCTTATAAATCATTTAGGAGTTTATACAGCCCAGAATTTCGTTTTCATTTACATATGCATAGAATAGTAATAGGGAATTAAAAACTGCGCGGAAGGACATCACCGTGGCGGTAGCCACGGCTATGGCACACACCCGGAGTGGGCATGGCGTAGCCCAGGGTTATTTTTTGAACCGCGGCCGAAGGCCGCCAATGCGGGAAGGTGTTCTGCACATGAAAAACATGGATCGGACCCTGGCACCTATTATTGTGGGTACTTTATATATTTTCACCTCTGGCACTTTTTTTTCTTTATCCATATGCTTTTCCGATTTTTCAATACAGCATTTTGAAAAACAGAATTTTGACTTTACAGAATTTTTGTATACAGAATTATGAAAAACAGAATTTTGAAAACGGCATTTTGGCATACAGTATTTTGTAAAACAGAATTTTGAGTCCAGAATTTTGGAAACAGAATTTGAAATGCAGAATTTTGTCTCATAATCTTTTTCTGGCCAACCCGTTAATGTTAATGTTAATGTTAATGTTAATGTTAATGTTAATGTTAATGTTAATGTTAATGTTAATGTTAATGTTAATGTTAATGTTAATGTTAATGTTAATGTTAATGTTAATGTTAATGTTAATGTTAATGTTAATGTTAATGTTAATGTTAATGTTAATGTTAATGTTAATGTTAATGTTAATGTTAATGTTAATGTTAATGTTAATGTTAATGTTAATGTTAATGTTAATGTTAATGTTAATGTTAATGTTAATGTTAATGTTAATGTTAATGTTAATGTTAATGTTAATGTTAATGTTAATGTTAATGTTAATGTTAATGTTAATGTTAATGTTAATGTTAATGTTAATGTTAATGTTAATGTTAATGTTAATGTTAATGTTAATGTTAATGTTAATGTTAATGTTAATGTTAATGTTAATGTTAATGTTAATGTTAATGTTAATGTTAATGTTAATGTTAATGTTAATGTTAATGTTAATGTTAATGTTAATGTTAATGTTAATGTTAATGTTAATGTTAATGTTAATGTTAATGTTAATGTTAATGTTAATGTTAATGTTAATGTTAATGTTAATGTTAATGTTAATGTTAATGTTAATGTTAATGTTAATGTTAATGTTAATGTTAATGTTAATGTTAATGTTAATGTTAATGTTAATGTTAATGTTAATGTTAATGTTAATGTTAATGTTAATGTTAATGTTAATGTTAATGTTAATGTTAATGTTAATGTTAATGTTAATGTTAATGTTAATGTTAATGTTAATGTTAATGTTAATGTTAATGTTAATGTTAATGTTAATGTTAATGTTAATGTTAATGTTAATGTTAATGTTAATGTTAATGTTAATGTTAATGTTAATGTTAATGTTAATGTTAATGTTAATGTTAATGTTAATGTTAATGTTAATGTTAATGTTAATGTTAATGTTAATGTTAATGTTAATGTTAATGTTAATGTTAATGTTAATGTTAATGTTAATGTTAATGTTAATGTTAATGTTAATGTTAATGTTAATGTTAATGTTAATGTTAATGTTAATGTTAATGTTAATGTTAATGTTAATGTTAATGTTAATGTTAATGTTAATGTTAATGTTAATGTTAATGTTAATGTTAATGTTAATGTTAATGTTAATGTTAATGTTAATGTTAATGTTAATGTTAATGTTAATGTTAATGTTAATGTTAATGTTAATGTTAATGTTAATGTTAATGTTAATGTTAATGTTAATGTTAATGTTAATGTTAATGTTAATGTTAATGTTAATGTTAATGTTAATGTTAATGTTAATGTTAATGTTAATGTTAATGTTAATGTTAATGTTAATGTTAATGTTAATGTTAATGTTAATGTTAATGTTAATGTTAATGTTAATGTTAATGTTAATGTTAATGTTAATGTTAATGTTAATGTTAATGTTAATGTTAATGTTAATGTTAATGTTAATGTTAATGTTAATGTTAATGTTAATGTTAATGTTAATGTTAATTTTAATGTTAATGTTAATGTTAATGTTAATGTTAATGTTAATGTTAATGGTAATGTTAATGTTAATGTTAATGCTAATGTTAATGTTGGGATAGTGACAAATGTCTGTATTTCAAAATGATTTTGGGACAAAATTCTGGCAAAAACTAAAAAAAATTCTGCGCGACTTAATAATTATTTTCAGTCAAAATTCTGTTTTCCAAATTCTGGATGGACATAATGATGAAGGGTCCTAATCCTGGAAAGTAAAATTCTGGTTTCCAAATAATTTTGGACAAAAATTCCGGTTGTTTTTATTGTTGAAAATAAGGCGCTCATATTCTGATTTTTACATTTTACTTTATAATATATGTATGTAGAAAAGAAGCTATTAAACAATTAAATTCTTAGCAATTCTTTTTAGGAAACAAAGTGGTCTTAAATCACATCGTTTCTTCGTTATTCTTTTAATTTTTTTATTTGCTTTTAATGTTTTCAAATTTCGTTTTATGTTTTGGCCATTTTGAACTCTGGCAATCTGCGCTTTCGCATAAAGCATCTCGCCTTATAAATCATTTAGGAGTTTATACATGGCACCTATTATTGTGGGTACTTTATATTTTTTCACCTCTGGCACTTTTTTTTCTTTATCCATATGCTTTTCCGATTTTTCAATACAGCATTTTGAAAAACAGAATTTTGACTTTACAGAATTTTTGTATACAGAATTATGAAAAAGTGAATTTTGAAAACGTCATTTTGGCATACAGTATTTTGTAAAACAGAATTTTGAGTCCAGAATTTTGGAAACAGAATTTGAAATGCAGAATTTTGTCTCATAATCTTTTTCTGGCCAACCCGTTAATGTTAATGTTAATGTTAATGTTAATGTTAATGTTAATGTTAATGTTAATGTTAATGTTAATGTTAATGTTAATGTTAATGTTAATGTTAATGTTAATGTTAATGTTAATGTTAATGTTAATGTTAATGTTAATGTTAATGTTAATGTTAATGTTAATGTTAATGTTAATGTTAATGTTAATGTTAATGTTAATGTTAATGTTAATGTTAATGTTAATGTTAATGTTAATGTTAATGTTAATGTTAATGTTAATGTTAATGTTAATGTTAATGTTAATGTTAATGTTAATGTTAATGTTAATGTTAATGTTAATGTTAATGTTAATGTTAATGTTAATGTTAATGTTAATGTTAATGTTAATGTTAATGTTAATGTTAATGTTAATGTTAATGTTAATGTTAATGTTAATGTTAATGTTAATGTTAATGTTAATGTTAATGTTAATGTTAATGTTAATGTTAATGTTAATGTTAATGTTAATGTTAATGTTAATGTTAATGTTAATGTTAATGTTAATGTTAATGTTAATGTTAATGTTAATGTTAATGTTAATGTTAATGTTAATGTTAATGTTAATGTTAATGTTAATGTTAATGTTAATGTTAATGTTAATGTTAATGTTAATGTTAATGTTAATGTTAATGTTAATGTTAATGTTAATGTTCTGTTTTCCAAAATTCTGGATGGACATAATGATGAAGGGTCCTAATCCTGGAAAGTAAAATTCTGGTTTCCAAATAATTTTGGACAAAAATTCCGGTTGTTTTTATTGTTGAAAATAAGGCGCTCATATTCTGATTTTTAAGAAACAAATATGTAATTTAAATACATTTTACTTTATAATATATGTATGTAGAAAAGAAGCAGCTATTAAACAATTAAATTCTTAGCAATTCCTTTTTGGGAAACAAAGTGGTCTTAAATCACATCGTTTCTTCGTTATTCTTTTAATGTTTTCAAATTTCGTTTTATGTTTCGGCCATTTTGAACTCTGGCAATCTGCGCTTTCGCATAAAGCATCTCGCCTTTTAAATCATTTAGGAGTTTATACAGCCCAGAATTTCGTTTTCATTTACATATGCATAGAATAGTAATAGGGAATTAAAAACTGCGCGGAAGGACATCACCGTGGCGGTAGCCACGGCTATGGCACACACCCGGAGTGGGCATGGCGTAGCCCAGGGTTATTTTTTAAACCGCGGCCGAAGGCCGCCAATGCGGGAAGGTGTTCTGCACATAAAAAACATGGATCGGACCCTGGCACCTATTATTGTGGGTACTTTATATTTTTTCACCTCTGGCACTTTTTTTCTTTATCCATATGCTTTTCCGATTTTTCAATACAGCATTTTGAAAAACAGAATTTTGACTTTACAGAATTTTGACTTTACAGAATTTTTGTATACAGAATTATGAAAAACAGAATTTTGAAAACGGCATTTTGGCATACAGTATTTTGTAAAACAGAATTTTGAGTCCAGAATTTTGGAAACAGAATTTTAAATGCAGAATTTTGTCTCATAATCTTTTTCTAGCCAACCCGTTAATGTTAATGTTAATGTTAATGTTAATGTTAATGTTAATGTTAATGTTAATGTTAATGTTAATGTTAATGTTAATGTTAATGTTAATGTTAATGTTAATGTTAATGTTAATGTTAATGTTAATGTTAATGTTAATGTTAATGTTAATGTTAATGTTAATGTTAATGTTAATGTTAATGTTAATGTTAATGTTAATGTTAATGTTAATGTTAATGTTAATGTTAATGTTAATGTTAATGTTAATGTTAATGTTAATGTTAATGTTAATGTTAATGTTAATGTTAATGTTAATGTTAATGTTAATGTTAATGTTAATGTTAATGTTAATGTTAATGTTAATGTTAATGTTAATGTTAATGTTAATGTTAATGTTAATGTTAATGTTAATGTTAATGTTAATGTTAATGTTAATGTTAATGTTAATGTTAATGTTAATGTTAATGTTAATGTTAATGTTAATGTTAATGTTAATGTTAATATTAAAGTTAATGTTAATGTTAATGTTAATGTTAATGTTAATGTTAATGTTAATGTTAATGTTAATGTTAATGTTAATGTTAATGTTAATGTTAATGTTAATGTTAATGTTAATGTTAATGTTAATGTTAATGTTAATGTTAATGTTAATGTTAATGTTAATGTTAATGTTAATGTTAATGTTAATGTTAATGTTAATGTTAATGTTAATGTTAATGTTAATGTTAATGTTAATGTTAATGTTAATGTTAATGTTAATGTTAATGTTAATGTTAATGTTAATGTTAATGTTAATGTTAATGTTAATGTTAATGTTAATGTTAATGTTAATGTTAATGTTAATGTTAATGTTAATGTTAATGTTAATGTTAATGTTAATGTTAATGTTAATGTTAATGTTAATGTTAATGTTAATGTTAATGTTAATGTTAATGTTAATGTTAATGTTAATGTTAATGTTAATGTTAATGTTAATGTTAATGTTAATGTTAATGTTAATGTTAATGTTAATGTTAATGTTAATGTTAATGTTAATGTTAATGTTAATGTTAATGTTAATGTTAATGTTAATGTTAATGTTAATGTTAATGTTAATGTTAATGTTAATGTTAATGTTAATGTTAATGTTAATGTTAATGTTAATGTTAATGTTAATGTTAATGTTAATGTTAATGTTAATGTTAATGTTAATGTTAATGTTAATGTTAATGTTAATGTTAATGTTAATGTTAATGTTAATGTTAATGTTAATGTTAATGTTAATGTTAATGTTGGGATAGTGACAAATGTCTGTATTTCAAAATGATTTTGGGACAAAATTCTGGCAAAAACTAAAAAAAATTCTGCGGGACTTAATAATTTCGAGTCAAAATTCTGTTTTCCAAAATCCTGGATGGACATAATGATGAAGGGTCCTAATCCTGGAAAGTAAAATTCTGGTTTCCAAATAATTTTGGACAAAAATTCCGGTTGTTTTTATTGTTGAAAATAAGGCGCTCATATTCTGATTTTTAAGAAACAAATATGTAATTTAAATACATTTTACTTTATAAATATGTATGTAGAAAAGAAGCTATTAAACAATTAAATTCTTAGCAATTCTTTTTAGGAAACAAAGTGGTCTTAAATCACATCGTTTCTTCGTTATTCTTTTAATTTTTTTATTAGTTTTTAATGTTTTCAAATTTCGTTTTATGTTCTCGCCTTTTAAATCATTTAGGAGTTTATACAGCCCAGAATTTCGTTTTCATTTACATATGCATAGAATAGTAATAGGGAATTAAAAGCTGCGCGGAAGGACATCACCGTGGCGGTAGCCACGGCTATGGCACACACCCGGAGTGGGCATGGCGTAGCCCAGGGTTATTTTTTGAACCGCGGCCGAAGGCCGCCAATGCGGGAAGGTGTTCTGCACATAAAAAACATGGATCGGACCCTGGCACCTATTATTGTGGGTACTTTATATTTTTTCACCTCTGGCACTTTTTTTCTTTATCCATATGCTTTTCCGATTTTTCAATACAGCATTTTGAAAAACAGAATTTTGAAAACGGCATTTTGGCATACAGTATTTTGTAAAACAGAATTTTGAGTGTCTCATAATCTTTTTCTGGCCAACCCGTTAATGGTAATGTTAATGTTAATGTTAATGTTAATGTTAATGTTAATGTTAATGTTAATGTTAATGTTAATGTTAATGTTAATGTTAATGTTAATGTTAATGTTAATGTTAATGTTAATGTTAATGTTAATGTTAATGTTAATGTTAATGTTAATGTTAATGTTAATGTTAATGTTAATGTTAATGTTAATGTTAATGTTAATGTTAATGTTAATGTTAATGTTAATGTTAATGTTAATGTTAATGTTAATGTTAATGTTAATGTTAATGTTAATGTTAATGTTAATGTTAATGTTAATGTTAATGTTAATGTTAATGTTAATGTTAATGTTAATGTTAATGTTAATGTTAATGTTAATGTTAATGTTAATGTTAATGTTAATGTTAATGTTAATGTTAATGTTAATGTTAATGTTAATGTTAATGTTAATGTTAATGTTGGGATAGTGACAAATGTCTGTATTTCAAAATGATTTTGGGACAAAATTCTGGCAAAAACTAAAAAAAATTCTGCGGGACTTAATAATTTCGAGTCAAAATTCTGTTTTCCAAAATCCTGGATGGACATAATGATGAAGGGTCCTAATCCTGGAAAGTAAAATTCTGGTTTCCAAATAATTTTGGACAAAAATTCCGGTTGTTTTTATTGTTGAAAATAAGGCGCTCATATTCTGATTTTTAAGAAACAAATATGTAATTTAAATACATTTTACTTTATAAATATGTATGTAGAAAAGAAGCTATTAAACAATTAAATTCTTAGCAATTCTTTTTAGGAAACAAAGTGGTCTTAAATCACATCGTTTCTTCGTTATTCTTTTAATTTTTTTATTAGTTTTTAATGTTTTCAAATTTCGTTTTATGTTCTCGCCTTTTAAATCATTTAGGAGTTTATACAGCCCAGAATTTCGTTTTCATTTACATATGCATAGAATAGTAATAGGGAATTAAAAGCTGCGCGGAAGGACATCACCGTGGCGGTAGCCACGGCTATGGCACACACCCGGAGTGGGCATGGCGTAGCCCAGGGTTATTTTTTGAACCGCGGCCGAAGGCCGCCAATGCGGGAAGGTGTTCTGCACATAAAAAACATGGATCGGACCCTGGCACCTATTATTGTGGGTACTTTATATTTTTTCACCTCTGGCACTTTTTTTCTTTATCCATATGCTTTTCCGATTTTTCAATACAGCATTTTGAAAAACAGAATTTTGAAAACGGCATTTGGCATACAGTATTTTGTAAAACAGAATTTTGAGTCCGGAATTTTAAATGCAGAATTTTGTCTCATAATCTTTTTCTGGCCAACCCGTTAATGGTAATGTTAATGTTAATGTTAATGTTAATGTTAATGTTAATGTTAATGTTAATGTTAATGTTAATGTTAATATTAATGTTAATGTTAATGTTAATGTTAATGTTAATGTTAATGTTAATGTTAATGTTAATGTTAATGTTAATGTTAATGTTAATGTTAATGTTAATGTTAATGTTAATGTTAATGTTAATGTTAATGTTAATGTTAATGTTAATGTTAATGTTAATGTTAATGTTAATGTTAATGTTAATGTTAATGTTAATGTTAATGTTAATGTTAATGTTAATGTTAATGTTAATGTTAATGTTAATGTTAATGTTAATGTTAATGTTAATGTTAATGTTAATGTTAATGTTAATGTTAATGTTAATGTTAATGTTAATGTTAATGTTAATGTTAATGTTAATGTTAATGTTAATGTTAATGTTAATGTTAATGTTAATGTTAATGTTAATGTTAATGTTAATGTTAATGTTAATGTTAATGTTAATGTTAATGTTAATGTTAATGTTAATGTTAATGTTAATGTTAATGTTAATGTTAATGTTAATGTTAATGTTAATGTTAATGTTAATGTTAATGTTAATGTTAATGTTAATGTTAATGTTAATGTTAATGTTAATGTTAATGTTAATGTTAATGTTAATGTTAATGTTAATGTTAATGTTAATGTTAATGTTAATGTTAATGTTAATGTTAATGTTAATGTTAATGTTAATGTTAATGTTAATGTTAATGTTAATGTTAATGTTAATGTTAATGTTAATGTTAATGTTAATGTTAATGTTAATGTTAATGTTAATGTTAATGTTAATGTTAATGTTAATGTTAATGTTAATGTTAATGTTAATGTTAATGTTAATGTTAATGTTAATGTTAATGTTAATGTTAATGTTAATGTTAATGTTAATGTTAATGTTAATGTTAATGTTAATGTTAATGTTAATGTTAATGTTAATGTTAATGTTAATGTTAATGTTAATGTTAATGTTAATGTTAATGTTAATGTTAATGTTAATGTTAATGTTAATGTTAATGTTAATGTTAATGTTAATGTTAATGTTAATGTTAATGTTAATGTTAATGTTAATGTTAATGTTAATGTTAATGTTAATGTTAATGTTAATGTTAATGTTAATGTTAATGTTAATGTTAATGTTAATGTTAATGTTAATGTTAATGTTAATGTTAATGTTAATGTTAATGTTAATGTTAATGTTAATGTTAATGTTAATGTTAATGTTAATGTTAATGTTAATGTTAATGTTAATGTTAATGTTAATGTTAATGTTAATGTTAATGTTAATGTTAATGTTAATGTTGGGATAGTGACAAATGTCTGTATTTCAAAATGATTTTGGGACAAAATTCTGGCAAAAACTAAAAAAAATTCTGCGCGACTTAATAATTTCGAGTCAAAATTCTGTTTTCCAAAATTCTGGATGGACATAATGATGAAGGGTCCTAATCCTGGAAAGTAAAATTCTGGTTTCCAAATAATTTTGGACAAAAATTCCGGTTGTTTTTATTGTTGAAAATAAGGCGCTCATATTCTGATTTTTAAGAAACAAATATGTAATTTAAATACATTTTACTTTATAATATATGTATGTAGAAAAGAAGCTATTAAACAATTAAATTCTTAGCAATTCTTTTTGGGAAACAAAGTGGTCTTAAATCACATCGTTTAATTAATGTTAATGTTAATGTTAATGTTAATGTTAATGTTAATGTTAATGTTAATGTTAATGTTAATGTTAATGTTAATGTTAATGTTAATGTTAATGTTAATGTTAATGTTAATGTTAATGTTAATGTTAATGTTAATGTTAATGTTAATGTTAATGTTAATGTTAATGTTAATGTTAATGTTAATGTTAATGTTAATGTTAATGTTAATGTTAATGTTAATGTTAATGTTAATGTTAATGTTAATGTTAATGTTAATGTTAATGTTAATGTTAATGTTAATGTTAATGTTAATGTTAATGTTAATGTTAATGTTAATGTTAATGTTAATGTTAATGTTAATGTTAATGTTAATGTTAATGTTAATGTTAATGTTAATGTTAATGTTAATGTTAATGTTAATGTTAATGTTAATGTTAATGTTAATGTTAATGTTAATGTTAATGTTAATGTTAATGTTAATGTTAATGTTAATGTTAATGTTAATGTTAATGTTAATGTTAATGTTAATGTTAATGTTAATGTTAATGTTAATGTTAATGTTAATGTTAATGTTAATGTTAATGTTAATGTTAATGTTAATGTTAATGTTAATGTTAATGTTAATGTTAATGTTAATGTTAATGTTAATGTTAATGTTAATGTTAATGTTAATGTTAATGTTAATGTTAATGTTAATGTTAATGTTAATGTTAATGTTAATGTTAATGTTAATGTTAATGTTAATGTTAATGTTAATGTTAATGTTAATGTTAATGTTAATGTTAATGTTAATGTTAATGTTAATGTTAATGTTAATGTTAATGTTAATGTTAATGTTAATGTTAATGTTAATGTTAATGTTAATGTTAATGTTAATGTTAATGTTAATGTTAATGTTAATGTTAATGTTAATGTTAATGTTAATGTTAATGTTAATGTTAATGTTAATGTTAATGTTAATGTTAATGTTAATGTTAATGTTAATGTTAATGTTAATGTTAATGTTAATGTTAATGTTAATGTTAATGTTAATGTTAATGTTAATGTTAATGTTAATGTTAATGTTAATGTTAATGTTAATGTTAATGTTAATGTTAATGTTAATGTTAATGTTAATGTTAATGTTAATGTTAATGTTAATGTTAATGTTAATGTTAATGTTAATGTTAATGTTAATGTTAATGTTAATGTTAATGTTAATGTTAATGTTAATGTTAATGTTAATGTTAATGTTAATGTTAATGTTAATGTTAATGTTAATGTTAATGTTAATGTTAATGTTAATGTTAATGTTAATGTTAATGTTAATGTTAATGTTAATGTTAATGTTAATGTTAATGTTAATGTTAATGTTAATGTTAATGTTAATGTTAATGTTAATGCTAATGTTAATGTTGGGATAGTGACAAATGTCTGTATTTCAAAATGATTTTGGGACAAAATTCTGGCAAAAACTAAAAAAAATTCTGCGCGACTTAATAATTTCGAGTCAAAATTCTGTTTTCCAAAATTCTGGATGGACATAATGATGAAGGGTCCTAATCCTGGAAAGTAAAATTCTGGTTTCCAAATAATTTTGGACAAAAATTCCGGTTGTTTTTATTGTTGAAAATAAGGCGCTCATATTCTGATTTTTAAGAAACAAATATGTAATTTAAATACATTTTACTTTATAATATATGTATGTAGAAAAGAAGCTATTAAACAATTAAATTCTTAGCAATTCTTTTTAGGAAACAAAGTGGTCTTAAATCACATCGTTTCTTCGTTATTCTTTTAATTTTTTTATTTGCTTTTAATGTTTTCAAATTTCGTTTTATGTTTTGGCCATTTTGAACTCTGGCAATCTGCGCTTTCGCATAAAGCATCTCGCCTTATAAATCATTTAGGAGTTTATACAGCCCAGAATTTCGTTTTCATTTACATATGCATAGAATAGTAATAGGGAATTAAAAACTGCGCGGAAGGACATCACCGTGGCGGTAGCCACGGCTATGGCACACACCCGGAGTGGGCATGGCGTAGCCCAGGGTTATTTTTTGAACCGCGGCCGAAGGCCGCCAATGCGGGAAGGTGTTCTGCACATGAAAAACATGGATCGGACCCTGGCACCTATTATTGTGGGTACTTTATATTTTTTCACCTCTGGCACTTTTTTTTCTTTATCCATATGCTTTTCCGATTTTTCAATACAGCATTTTGAAAAACAGAATTTTGACTTTACAGAATTTTTGTATACAGAATTATGAAAAACAGAATTTTGAAAACGGCATTTTGGCATACAGTATTTTGTAAAACAGAATTTTGAGTCCAGAATTTTGGAAACAGAATTTGAAATGCAGAATTTTGTCTCATAATCTTTTTCTGGCCAACCCGTTAATGTTAATGTTAATGTTAATGTTAATGTTAATGTTAATGTTAATGTTAATGTTAATGTTAATGTTAATGTTAATGTTAATGTTAATGTTAATGTTAATGTTAATGTTAATGTTAATGTTAATGTTAATGTTAATGTTAATGTTAATGTTAATGTTAATGTTAATGTTAATGTTAATGTTAATGTTAATGTTAATGTTAATGTTAATGTTAATGTTAATGTTAATGTTAATGTTAATGTTAATGTTAATGTTAATGTTAATGTTAATGTTAATGTTAATGTTAATGTTAATGTTAATGTTAATGTTAATGTTAATGTTAATGTTAATGTTAATGTTAATGTTAATGTTAATGTTAATGTTAATGTTAATGTTAATGTTAATGTTAATGTTAATGTTAATGTTAATGTTAATGTTAATGTTAATGTTAATGTTAATGTTAATGTTAATGTTAATGTTAATGTTAATGTTAATGTTAATGTTAATGTTAATGTTAATGTTAATGTTAATGTTAATGTTAATGTTAATGTTAATGTTAATGTTAATGTTAATGTTAATGTTAATGTTAATGTTAATGTTAATGTTAATGTTAATGTTAATGTTAATGTTAATGTTAATGTTAATGTTAATGTTAATGTTAATGTTAATGTTAATGTTAATGTTAATGTTAATGTTAATGTTAATGTTAATGTTAATGTTAATGTTAATGTTAATGTTAATGTTAATGTTAATGTTAATGTTAATGTTAATGTTAATGTTAATGTTAATGTTAATGTTAATGTTAATGTTAATGTTAATGTTAATGTTAATGTTAATGTTAATGTTAATGTTAATGTTAATGTTAATGTTAATGTTAATGTTAATGTTAATGTTAATGTTAATGTTAATGTTAATGTTAATGTTAATGTTAATGTTAATGTTAATGTTAATGTTAATGTTAATGTTAATGTTAATGTTAATGTTAATGTTAATGTTAATGTTAATGTTAATGTTAATGTTAATGTTAATGTTAATGTTAATGTTAATGTTAATGTTAATGTTAATGTTAATGTTAATGTTAATGTTGGGATAGTGACAAATGTCTGTATTTCAAAATGATTTTGGGACAAAATTCTGGCAAAAACTAAAAAAAATTCTGCGCGACTTAATAATTGCTATGGCACACACCCGGAGTGGGCATGGCGTAGCCCAGGGTTATTTTTTGAACCGCGGCCGAAGGCCGCCAATGCGGGAAGGTGTTCTGCACATAAAAAACATGGATCGGACCCTGGCACCTATTATTGTGGGTACTTTATATTTTTTCACCTCTGGCACTTTTTTTCTTTATCCATATGCTTTTCCGATTTTTCAATACAGCATTTTGAAAAACAGAATTTTGACTTTACAGAATTTTTGTATACAGAATTATGAAAAACAGAATTTTGAAAACGGCATTTTGGCATACAGTATTTTGTAAAACAGAATTTTGAGTCCAGAATTTTGGAAACAGAATTTTAAATGCAGAATTTTGTCTC
This sequence comes from Sphenella marginata, assembly GCA_951509765.1. Taxonomy (NCBI): domain Eukaryota; kingdom Metazoa; phylum Arthropoda; class Insecta; order Diptera; family Tephritidae; genus Sphenella; species Sphenella marginata. The sequence goes on from OX608079.1 coordinate 67,456,671, forward strand.
ATAATCTTTTTCTGGCCAACCCGTTAATGTTAATGTTAATGTTAATGTTAATGTTAATGTTAATGTTAATGTTAATGTTAATGTTAATGTTAATGTTAATGTTAATGTTAATGTTAATGTTAATGTTAATGTTAATGTTAATGTTAATGTTAATGTTAATGTTAATGTTAATGTTAATGTTAATGTTAATGTTAATGTTAATGTTAATGTTAATGTTAATGTTAATGTTAATGTTAATGTTAATGTTAATGTTAATGTTAATGTTAATGTTAATGTTAATGTTAATGTTAATGTTAATGTTAATGTTAATGTTAATGTTAATGTTAATGTTAATGTTAATGTTAATGTTAATGTTAATGTTAATGTTAATGTTAATGTTAATGTTAATGTTAATGTTAATGTTAATGTTAATGTTAATGTTAATGTTAATGTTAATGTTAATGTTAATGTTAATGTTAATGTTAATGTTAATGTTAATGTTAATGTTAATGTTAATGTTAATGTTAATGTTAATGTTAATGTTAATGTTAATGTTAATGTTAATGTTAATGTTAATGTTAATGTTAATGTTAATGTTAATGTTAATGTTAATGTTAATGTTAATGTTAATGTTAATGTTAATGTTAATGTTAATGTTAATGTTAATGTTAATGTTAATGTTAATGTTAATGTTAATGTTAATGTTAATGTTAATGTTAATGTTAATGTTAATGTTAATGTTAATGTTAATGTTAATGTTAATGTTAATGTTAATGTTAATGTTAATGTTAATGTTAATGTTAATGTTAATGTTAATGTTAATGTTAATGTTAATGTTAATGTTAATGTTAATGTTAATGTTAATGTTAATGTTAATGTTAATGTTAATGTTAATGTTAATGTTAATGTTAATGTTAATGTTAATGTTAATGTTAATGTTAATGTTAATGTTAATGTTAATGTTAATGTTAATGTTAATGTTAATGTTAATGTTAATGTTAATGTTAATGTTAATGTTAATGTTAATGTTAATGTTAATGTTAATGTTAATGTTAATGTTAATGTTAATGTTAATGTTAATGTTAATGTTAATGTTAATGTTAATGTTAATGTTAATGTTAATGTTAATGTTAATGTTAATGTTAATGTTAATGTTAATGTTAATGTTAATGTTAATGTTAATGTTAATGTTAATGTTAATGTTAATGTTAATGTTAATGTTAATGTTAATGTTAATGTTAATGTTAATGTTAATGTTAATGTTAATGTTAATGTTAATGTTAATGTTAATGTTAATGTTAATGTTAATGTTAATGTTAATGTTAATGTTAATGTTAATGTTAATGTTAATGTTAATGTTAATGTTAATGTTAATGTTAATGTTAATGTTAATGTTAATGTTAATGTTAATGTTAATGTTAATGTTAATGTTAATGTTAATGTTAATGTTAATGTTAATGTTAATGTTAATGTTAATGTTAATGTTAATGTTAATGTTAATGTTAATGTTAATGTTGGGATAGTGACAAATGTCTGTATTTCAAAATGATTTTGGGACAAAATTCTGGCAAAAACTAAAAAAAATTCTGCGCGACTTAATAATTTCGAGTCAAAATTCTGTTTTCCAAAATTCTGGATGGACATAATGATGAAGGGTCCTAATCCTGGAAAGTAAAATTCTGGTTTCCAAATAATTTTGGACAAAAATTCCGGTTGTTTTTATTGTTGAAAATAAGGCGCTCATATTCTGATTTTTAAGAAACAAATATGTAATTTAAATACATTTTACTTTATAATATATGTATGTAGAAAAGAAGCTATTAAACAATTAAATTCTTAGCAATTCTTTTTAGGAAACAAAGTGGTCTTAAATCACATCGTTTAATTAATGTTAATGTTAATGTTAATGTTAATGTTAATGTTAATGTTAATGTTAATGTTAATGTTAATGTTAATGTTAATGTTAATGTTAATGTTAATGTTAATGTTAATGTTAATGTTAATGTTAATGTTAATGTTAATGTTAATGTTAATGTTAATGTTAATGTTAATGTTAATGTTAATGTTAATGTTAATGTTAATGTTAATGTTAATGTTAATGTTAATGTTAATGTTAATGTTAATGTTAATGTTAATGTTAATGTTAATGTTAATGTTAATGTTAATGTTAATGTTAATGTTAATGTTAATGTTAATGTTAATGTTAATGTTAATGTTAATGTTAATGTTAATGTTAATGTTAATGTTAATGTCAATGTTAATGTTAATGTTAATGTTAATGTTAATGTTAATGTTAAAGTTTAATGTTAATGTTAATGTTAATGTTAATGTTAATGTTAATGTTAATGTTAATGTTAATGTTAATGTTAATGTTAATGTTAATGTTAATGTTAATGTTAATGTTAATGTTAATGTTAATGTTAATGTTAATGTTAATGTTAATGTTAATGTTAATGTTAATGTTAATGTTAATGTTAATGTTAATGTTAATGTTAATGTTAATGTTAATGTTAATGTTAATGTTAATGTTAATGTTAATGTTAATGTTAATGTTAATGTTAATGTTAATGTTAATGTTAATGTTAATGTTAATGTTAATGTTAATGTTAATGTTAATGTTAATGTTAATGTTAATGTTAATGTTAATGTTAATGTTAATGTTAATGTTAATGTTAATGTTAATGTTAATGTTAATGTTAATGTTAATGTTAATGTTAATGTTAATGTTAATGTTAATGTTAATGTTAATGTTAATGTTAATGTTAATGTTAATGTTAATGTTAATGTTAATGTTAATGTTAATGTTAATGTTAATGTTAATGTTAATGTTAATGTTAATGTTAATGTTAATGTTAATGTTAATGTTAATGTTAATGTTAATGTTAATGTTAATGTTAATGTTAATGTTAATGTTAATGTTAATGTTAATGTTAATGTTAATGTTAATGTTAATGTTAATGTTAATGTTAATGTTAATGTTAATGTTAATGTTAATGTTAATGTTAATGTTAATGTTAATGTTAATGTTCTGTTTTCCAAAATTCTGGATGGACATAATGATGAAGGGTCCTAATCCTGGAAAGTAAAATTCTGGTTTCCAAATAATTTTGGACAAAAATTCCGGTTGTTTTTATTGTTGAAAATAAGGCGCTCATATTCTGATTTTTAAGAAACAAATATGTAATTTAAATACATTTTACTTTATAATATATGTATGTAGAAAAGAAGCTATTAAACAATTAAATTCTTAGCAATTCCTTTTTGGGAAACAAAGTGGTCTTAAATCACATCACATCGTTTCTTCGTTATTCTTTTAATGTTTTCAAATTTCGTTTTATGTTTCGGCCATTTTGAACTCTGGCAATCTGCGCTTTCGCATAAAGCATCTCGCCTTTTAAATCATTTAGTAGTTTATACAGCCCAGAATTTCGTTTTCATTTACATATGCATAGAATAGTAATAGGGAATTAAAAACTGCGCGGAAGGACATCACCGTGGCGGCAGCCACGGCTATGGCACACACCCGGAGTGGGCATGGCGTAGCCCAGGGTTATTTTTTGAACCGCGGCCGAAGGCCGCCAATGCGGGAAGGTGTTCTGCACATAAAAAACATGGATCGGACCCTGGCACCTATTATTGTGGGTACTTTATATTTTTTCACCTCTGGCACTTTTTTTTCTTTATCCATATGCTTTTCCGATTTTTCAATACAGCATTTTGAAAAACAGACTTTACAGAATTTTTGTATACAGAATTATGAAAAACAGAATTTTGAAAACGGCATTTTGGCATACAGTATTTTGTAAAACAGAATTTTGAGTCCAGAATTTTGGAAACAGAATTTTAAATGCAGAATTTTGTCTCATAATCTTTTTCTGGCCAACCCGTTAATGTTAATGTTAATGTTAATGTTAATGTTAATGTTAATGTTAATGTTAATGTTAATGTTAATGTTAATGTTAATGTTAATGTTAATGTTAATGTTAATGTTAATGTTAATGTTAATGTTAATGTTAATGTTAATGTTAATGTTAATGTTAATGTTAATGTTAATGTTAATGTTAATGTTAATGTTAATGTTAATGTTAATGTTAATGTTAATGTTAATGTTAATGTTAATGTTAATGTTAATGTTAATGTTAATGTTAATGTTAATGTTAATGTTAATGTTAATGTTAATGTTAATGTTAATGTTAATGTTAATGTTAATGTTAATGTTAATGTTAATGTTAATGTTAATGTTAATGTTAATGTTAATGTTAATGTTAATGTTAATGTTAATGTTAATGTTAATGTTAATGTTAATGTTAATGTTAATGTTAATGTTAATGTTAATGTTAATGTTAATGTTAATGTTAATGTTAATGTTAATGTTAATGTTAATGTTAATGTTAATGTTAATGTTAATGTTAATGTTAATGTTAATGTTAATGTTAATGTTAATGTTAATGTTAATGTTAATGTTAATGTTAATGTTAATGTTAATGTTAATGTTAATGTTAATGTTAATGTTAATGTTAATGTTAATGTTAATGTTAATGTTAATGTTAATGTTAATGTTAATGTTAATGTTAATGTTAATGTTAATGTTAATGTTAATGTTAATGTTAATGTTAATGTTAATGTTAATGTTAATGTTAATGTTAATGTTAATGTTAATGTTAATGTTAATGTTAATGTTAATGTTAATGTTAATGTTAATGTTAATGTTAATGTTAATGTTAATGTTAATGTTAATGTTAATGTTAATGTTAATGTTAATGTTAATGTTAATGTTAATGTTAATGTTAATGTTAATGTTAATGTTAATGTTAATGTTAATGTTAATGTTAATGTTAATGTTAATGTTAATGTTAATGTTGGGATAGTGACAAATGTCTGTATTTCAAAATGATTTTGGGACAAAATTCTGGCAAAAACTAAAAAAAATTCTGCGCGACTTAATAATTTCGAGTCAAAATTCTGTTTTCCAAAATTCTGGATGGACATAATGATGAAGGGTCCTAATCCTGGAAAGTAAAATTCTGGTTTCCAAATAATTTTGGACAAAAATTCCGGTTGTTTTTATTGTTGAAAATAAGGCGCTCATATTCTGATTTTTAAGAAACAAATATGTAATTTAAATACATTTTACTTTATAATATATGTATGTAGAAAAGAAGCAGCTATTAAACAATTAAATTCTTAGCAATTCCTTTTTGGGAAACAAAGTGGTCTTAAATCACATCGTTTCTTCGTTATTCTTTTAATGTTTTCAAATTTCGTTTTATGTTTCGGCCATTTTGAACTCTGGCAATCTGTGCTTTCGCATAAAGCATCTCGCCTTTTAAATCATTTAGGAGTTTATACAGCCCAGAATTTCGTTTTCATTTACATATGCATAGAATAGTAATAGGGAATTAAAAACTGCGCGGAAGGACATCACCGTGGCGGTAGCCACGGCTATGGCACACACCCGGAGTGGGCATGGCGTAGCCCAGGGTTATTTTTTGAACCGCGGCCGAAGGCCGCCAATGCGGGAAGGTGTTCTGCACATAAAAAACATGGATCGGACCCTGGCACCTATTATTGTGGGTACTTTATATTTTTTCACCTCTGGCACTTTTTTTTCTTTATCCATATGCTTTTCCGATTTTTCAATACAGCATTTTGAAAAACAGACTTTACAGAATTTTTGTATACAGAATTATGAAAAACAGAATTTTGAAAACGGCATTTTGGCATACAGTATTTTGTAAAACAGAATTTTGAGTCCAGAATTTTGGAAACAGAATTTTAAATGCAGAATTTTGTCTCATAATCTTTTTCTGGCCAACCCGTTAATGTTAATGTTAATGTTAATGTTAATGTTAATGTTAATGTTAATGTTAATGTTAATGTTAATGTTAATGTTAATGTTAATGTTAATGTTAATGTTAATGTTAATGTTAATGTTAATGTTAATGTTAATGTTAATGTTAATGTTAATGTTAATGTTAATGTTAATGTTAATGTTAATGTTAATGTTAATGTTAATGTTAATGTTAATGTTAATGTTAATGTTAATGTTAATGTTAATGTTAATGTTAATGTTAATGTTAATGTTAATGTTAATGTTAATGTTAATGTTAATGTTAATGTTAATGTTAATGTTAATGTTAATGTTAATGTTAATGTTAATGTTAATGTTAATGTTAATGTTAATGTTAATGTTAATGTTAATGTTAATGTTAATGTTAATGTTAATGTTAATGTTAATGTTAATGTTAATGTTAATGTTAATGTTAATGTTAATGTTAATGTTAATGTTAATGTTAATGTTAATGTTAATGTTAATGTTAATGTTAATGTTAATGTTAATGTTAATGTTAATGTTAATGTTAATGTTAATGTTAATGTTAATGTTAATGTTAATGTTAATGTTAATGTTAATGTTAATGTTAATGTTAATGTTAATGTTAATGTTAATGTTAATGTTAATGTTAATGTTAATGTTAATGTTAATGTTAATGTTAATGTTAATGTTAATGTTAATGTTAATGTTAATGTTAATGTTAATGTTAATGTTAATGTTAATGTTAATGTTAATGTTAATGTTAATGTTAATGTTAATGTTAATGTTAATGTTGGCTAGATTAGCCACAACACTGGCGGGTACAACCCTGCCGCCAACATTCACCACACCACACACACACTTACACAGTCACGCACATATAATTTGTCAACACAAAACACACACACATATTGTAAACAATTATTACAATTTCGTAAATCTCGAGCAAGACGGTCATTTAGCGCCTGAGCAGAAATATATTTATCAATTTTTTAAAAAAACGCCTAAATCTTTCCATTTTTTATTGAAAGTTCGATAGTGAGTGCAAAGGTGAGTGCAGTGAAGTGTCCCGAAGTGTATATGGTCCTACATCGCCTAAAAGACAGGCACCTATGGACAGTGACAAATAATAAAAGCACGAATTTTAAAAGAGGTCCCGACCCAAACAGAAAATAAAAAGAAAATTTTAAGTGCAGTGCCCTAAAATATAAAGTGCAAAAAACAAGCACATACACTAGGGTGACAAAAAAAAAAAAAAAAAAATACATATATAAAACTAAAAATTAAAATTCGGGCGCGCCGGTTACAATACGGCACTTAAATATCAAAAAAAAAAAAAAAACAACAAAATACAGTCCACTAACTTTCAAATTCGGGCGCGAAAAACTAATTAAACAAAACTGCATAAACACAATAAAAGGATAAGTACAACCCCCCTTTCCCCTGAAAAAAGAGCGGTGAGTTGAAAAAGTTTCCATATAATACATATAAAATATTTAGCGCAAAAATTTCGGGTTACAAAAACAATATTAACAAAAAGCCAAACCTGCCCTTTGTACTTGCTAACGAAGTACACATTTTTGGTAAAATTTAAAAAGGAAAAATTTTTTTTCCATCGGAAACGGAATATTTTACAATAAACTGTAGTCGGTAAAAGAGCCGCAAAAAATTATATACATATATACAGTCTTCCCGATTTTATCAAAGTTCCGATCCCCACTTACATACATACATAAATTAAAACATATTTACATAAATATTTTTCCACATTAAGTACCGCACAAAAGTATAGAAACAATATACTTAACTAAATTTCAAATCGCGGCTTTCTGCTTATTTTTCGTGTCATCAAGCACAAACAAAAATTAACAAAAACAAAATACATACATATATTCAAGTTTTCACTTGCAAATTTATCCCGCAATACCCCCTTTGCTTGCATTCCCTTACATACATAAGCCAAGCAAAGGCAGGATTGTGTACCCGAAATAAGCAGAAACTAGAAAGAAAAAGGAAACAAAAATAATAAAATAACATTCAACTGAATTCTGACATCCCATCATAGTTACTTTAAAAGTCTTATTATATTCACGGGAAAAATACAGACAATCACACAAACGTGTGTTAAGCGAAGAAGTATACCAAAAAAAAAGGGTAAACAAACAACAAAGTTCCTTGCACTAAATTGCATTGAACTTAGAATTGCATTGGCATAAGTAAAGCAGAACACATTTATTATATTGGTTACCTGCTTTGCTTTTGTCCACCGCGGCTATTGTCACTGCTAAACATATAGACAAACACACAAACTTGTGTTCAGCCACCCTCACTAAAAATACAGTACATACAAACGTACATATATATACATAAAGAATTTAATAACTGACCTTACTCAAGCGAGTAACCCAACAAACTTTTTGTGCACGAAAGCATAAAGTAAATTACAAATATACAAACGTATATATTTATATTAAACGTAATAAGTATAATCAAACCCGACTTGGAAATTACAGTCGCGAGTAAAATAAAAGCAGTGATACCTATAAAATCGCGGTAAACTAAAAATTATTATATATACATAAATAAACATACAGTATTATATTGATTATAAAAAATCAAATCAGTAACGACTGAAAAACTACAGTCGCGCGCAAAAAATAAGCACCGATAAACAAAAAAGTTCGGTACATTAATTAAATACAAAACATAAATAGAAACTTATCAGTAATTCTATTGTAAAAGAGGTTCAGCTTCGACTCAAAATGTCAACGGACCCTAAATCGCCTCATCTATTATTAGATATACCCAAAATGGGTGAAGAAGAAAAGCCTCAAGGCAGCCCAGCTGAAAGCACCCGTTCAAAACAGGGTGCAAAGCAAAAAAAGGGCAAAGATTTTTCAGCTGCAAAATTCATTGCAGAAAGTGACAGTATCATAAGATACTGCACAAGGTTTTCCTCAATTGCTATAGAGGAAAATACAGAATCGGTTCTTGAAGTGAAAGAAAAATCACTTGATAGATTTTGGACACGGCTCCAAGCGGCATATGACGCAATCATCGAAACAGATGATTCAGAATTGCCCGAAAATTTCAAAAACTCGGCATATTTAAAATATGAACACTGCTTAGACCAATACGAAGAAACAAAGGCTATGATCTCCGATCAACTCAAACTTCTTAAGCCTATAACTGCACCTACTCCACCCCAGCGAGTAGAGCTGCCCCAAAGACAAATACAAGAAGCAAGCTCCGGCATATACCTTAAAGTGCCGGCCTGTGATACTGAAGTATTTCATGGGGGTTATGAGCAATGGCCGTCGTTCCGAGACATGTTCTCAGCCGTTTACATAAACCACCCAAAGCTATCACAAGCGCAAAAATTATACCACTTGCGAAATAAAACAAAAGGTCAAGCAGGAATAATAGTAAAACAGTTCGCACTCAATGATGACAATTTTAATCTGGCTTGGGAAGCGTTAAAAGCTAGGTATGAAAATGAAAGAGTCTTGGTCGATAAACAAATAACGACCTTAATGAATTTACCAAAAATTCAAAAAGAAACAAGTGAGGAATTTCTGAAGTTACAGTCCACAGTAACAAACTGTTTGTCGGTTCTAGAAACCCAAAAAATTCCCACGGAAAACTGGGACCCAATTCTGGTCAATATTTGCGCTGCCACATTACCAGAAAAATCACTAATTTTATGGGAGCAATCGCTCTCATCCCGTAAAAAATGCCCAACGTGGCAACAAATGAAAGATTTCCTCACCACCCAGTTCGAAATTGCAGAACGGGTAGGCACAAAAGAAACAAAGCCGAAAAATGCAAATGAAGACAAAAATAAAAGCTTCTTTAAACCCCAAGCCAGTAATTATAACTCCCATAACAGGAGCAAATATAACTCACACAACACGAGTTTCAACAAATCTCAGTCGTTCACATCTGAACAATATAGAAATATGTCATGCGAACTGTGCAGCGGAGGGCATCAACTAAGATCTTGCGAGAAATTTAGAAATTTATCAATAAACGAAAGAAATAACTTAGTCAGAACTAAGAAACTTTGCAACAATTGCCTTTCGCCTACTCATACTGCACAGACTTGTGCGAGTCAATATACTTGCTCATATTGCCGTAGGAGACATCATTCGATGCTCCATAATAATAATTATAACAATGCCCAAAATAATTCAAATGCCAAAAGAACCACGGGACTAGCTGCAACTGCTAGATCGGAAAATCCCGAAAAAGACAATACTGAAAGTTGTCACGAACAACCATGCTGCTCAAATGCAGCCAGAGTACAAACGCTTCATTCAGAAAATGAAAGCAAAACACTGTTACCGACAGCAATAGTCTCCATCGAACACAGAGGAGAACTATTTAAACTAAGGGCCTTAATAGATCAAGGATCACAGCGATCATTCATAGCATCTAAGGTCCAAAAAAGTTTAAATTTACCAACCAAACAAGCCAACTTCGAAATTTCAGGTATGGGCGGAAGAGTTGTTCAAAACTCAAATAAAATCTGCTTCATGACCCTGGTTTCAACAAGCGCGGACCAAAGAATAGAAGCACAAGCTATTGTTCTGCCGCGACTTACGAATATGCTACCAAGCTATAACATAAAAAGCGAGCACTGGCAAAAGTTTTCACATCTGAAACTAGCCGATCCCAACTGCCATACACCCGATCAAATCGACATATTATTGGGAAGCGATCTAATCCCCCAAATAATACTTCAAGGTGTTGAGAAAATCTCCAACAACCTACTAGCCCAAAATACCATCTTTGGATGGATTTTAAGCGGTCAAGTCAAAGAGAAAATCTCCAGCTTCACAACGCAAGTGGAAGATATTTCGAATGACTATCTTAACTCACAATTGAGAAAATTCTGGGAGGTAGAAGAACTACCCCCAATACCCGTTACTACAGCTGACGACAAGTATTGTGAAGACTTCTACGAGTCCACAACTACGAGATCAGAAAACGGGCGGTACGTCGTACGACTACCATTCAAACAACAATTTCCCGACACACTCGCCTTAGGTCAATCACGAACCTCTGCGCTACAGCAGTTTTTAAGTATGGAAAGAAACCTACTTAAAAAAGGCGAGCTAAAAACCTCATATGACAACGTTCTTGAGGAATATCTAACACTAGATCATATGGAATCAGTAAAATCCTATGAAAAAATAACAAAAGGCAAACACGCCTCATTTTATCTACCACACCACGCGGTTATAAAACCCGAAAAACTTACAACAAAAGTAAGAGTGGTGTTTAATGCATCTAAATGCACAAGCTCAGGCAATTCATTAAATGACGTTTTATACACGGGTCCAACATTACAACCCGATTTAATGCTACTAATCCTACAGTGGCGTATGTATAAATACGTATTCAATGGCGACGTCGAAAAAATGTACAGACAAATCCTAGTACATGACGACGACCAAGACTACCAGCGCATTATATTCCGCAATTCACCTAGCACTAGCTCAGGCAATTCATTAAATGACGTTTTATACACGGGTCCAACATTACAACCCGATTTAATGCTACTAATCCTACAGTGGCGTATGTATAAATACGTATTCAATGGCGACGTCGAAAAAATGTACAGACAAATCCTAGTACATGACGACGACCAAGACTACCAGCGCATTATATTCCGCAATTCACCTAGCACTAGCTCAGGCAATTCATTAAATGACGTTTTATACACGGGTCCAACATTACAACCCGATTTAATGCTACTAATCCTACAGTGGCGTATGTATAAATACGTATTCAATGGCGACGTCGAAAAAATGTACAGACAAATCCTAGTACATGACGACGACCAAGACTACCAGCGCATTATATTCCGCAATTCACCTAGCAGTCCAATCCGCGACTACAAGCTAAAAACGGTGACATTTGGCGTAAACTGCGCCCCTTTCCTAGCCATTCGTACATTACACGAACTGGCAAAAGATACAAAAGCCAAATTACCACTAGCCGCCCCGGTGCTAAACTCTCAAACGTACGTAGACGACATACTGTCGGGAAGCCATAGCCTTCCATTAGCGTGCGAGTCACTAGCGCAAGTTATCGAAGCCCTCGAATCAGCAGGGTTTCCATTAAAAAAGATAACTTCCAACCATCCAGAAATACTGGCAAAAATAAATAAAGAAAACTTGCTAGATACTAATTTTCTAAAGTTCGAAAAAGAGAGCACCACTAAAACTCTGGGCATACAATGGAATGCAATATCAGACCAATTTTCTTACACTCTTGAGTCGGTATCTGCAAAATCCGCAAAAACTAAAAGGCAAATTTTATCCTCGGTGGCGAAACTTTTCGACCCGGCAGGATGGCTTGCGCCAATTATGATACAAGCGAAGATCTTAATACAAGAATTATGGCTAGATGGAACCGATTGGGACGAAGTGGTGAAACCACTCCGCTTAATAAAATGGTCCCAATTTGCAAGTAACTTGCACACTATCTCCGAGATACAAATACCTCGGTGGGTGAATTTCTCACCCGATCATGAAGTCGAAATCCACGGCTTTTGCGATGCTTCTGAGAAAGCATATTGCGCTGCTATTTATGTGCGAACCCAGCACGATGGCAAAACAACAAGTCACTTATTAGTGGCAAAGGCCAAGGTCGCACCTCTTAAGACCGTAAGCCTCCCACGGCTCGAGCTATGCGGCGCACTCCTGCTCGCAAAACTAGCCTCGACCGTGCAATCACATTTAAACCTGAGCGATAGGAAATTATATTTATGGACAGATTCAGAAATCGTCCTAGCATGGCTAGAAAAGCCACCACATACGTGGAAAACATACGTTTCTAACCGCACAGCTCAAATCATTGACTTGGTTGGGCCAGCAACTTGGCGACACGTAGCCAGTGCTGATAACCCTGCGGATCTTGGAACAAGAGGCTGCAAACCCCTGCACCTTACAACCACCACACTATGGTGGAATGGCCCCAACTGGATGGTCGAATCACCTGACGCATGGCCAAAGTCGCCTGCGCGCAATATAATAGCCCCAGAAAGTAGAAGAATAGAAGGCTTTCATACAACGTTGGAGGATACAGACATCCTAGAGCGATTTTCGTCGTTCCCCCGAGCCTTAAGAGTAATAGCGTATATGTTTCAATTTGTAAATCGCTTAAAGAATAAGGTGAAAGGGATAGCCAATACCGCAAGCTATGCACTAACGCATCAAGACTTGCAACGGGCAAAAATAGCCCTAATCGAGTGCACACAAACTCGCTATTACAGTAGTGAACGATCACTGTTAATGGCATCAAAGCCCATTGACAAAAAGAGCACACTCTTAGTACTTAACCCCTTTGTAGACTCTAAGGGACTGCTTCGTGCCAATGGCAGGCTAGCGAACTCCAGTCTGAGCTACAATGAGCGACATCCAATCATAATACCGGAAAAATCCGTATTTGCCACAATCTTTGTAAATTATCTTCACCTCTTAATGCTACACGCCGAGCACAGGCTAATGCAACAAATGATCCGACAAGAGTTTTATATTCCTCGACTAAAGCCTCTGATCAAAAAATCCATCTTTATGTGTAAAGTCTGTACGCTACACAAACAAAAGATGCGCACGCAGATCATGGCAGCTCTACCACCCGAACGCTGCAATTATTCTATGCCTTTCACCATCACTGGTGTAGATTTTGCCGGGCCTTTCCAGCTAAAGGCCTCGATGTTAAGGTCTTCTACCACAATGAAAGGTTACGTGGCTGTTTTTGTATGCTTCACGACAAAAGCCGTACATTTAGAATTATGTTCAGATCTGACAACGGCAGCTTTTCTCGCGGCATTTGCACGCTTTGTCGGACGGCGAGGATTTCCCTCGAAAATCATGAGCGACAATGGCAAAACCTTTATCGGCGCCCAACGCGCAACCGAAAAAGAGTTCATACAGTTCGCCAAAGAAGTCTCGCCGCACATCATTTCAAAATACGCACCTCAAGGCATTAATTGGCAATTCATTCCCCCGAGCGCCCCACATATGGGTGGACTATGGGAATCAGCGGTTAAAAGCTTTAAATCGCATTTCAAAAAGACCGCTGGCAATCATAAATTTACATTTGAAGAGTTCACTACGTTACTCATTCGAGTTGAAGCCGTTTTAAACTCACGGCCACTATCATCACTCTCGCAAGATCCCTCCGACTTTACAGCCCTCACCCCTGGGCATTTTCTTAGAGGAGCGCCACTTCTGGCCATACCAGAACAAAACGTGGACTCACTCTCCCTCATAAATCGATGGGAACGGATCAAAATCCTCCATCATGAGTTAAGTCGCCGATGGAAGGAAGAATACCTTAAAGACCTTCACAAACGATATCGGTGGAAAAATACTCAAGAAGCACCTAAAATTGGAGCATGCGTCTTAATTCATGACGAGTGTCTACCTCCTACCGAATGGCGGCTAGCCCGCATCGAAAAGGTACATTACGGTTCCGACGGTCACATCCGAGTAGTTGACCTACGTACGCAAAACGGCAAACTAACTCGACCGCTCGTAAAACTTTGTTTTCTACCAACCGAGTCTAATACCGCTAATACCGATCGCGCAAAATAACTTATAATCAATATAAAATCAAATACGGAGCAATTAATCCAACGAAGCGATGTTGCTATCCGAAATAAATACCTCACTCCTAAAGAGGTAGCTCGAAGGACTCTCGTTTCCTCGAACTAAACGTGAAATTATACCGCAACTAAAAACCCGTATAAAAGATACAATAATCATATCACATTTCAGACTATATGTTGATCAAGGGCTAAAATCAAGCACCCCTATACTTAATAAGACACTAAAGTCCATAATTTCTATCCATACAGATAATCATGAATATGGAAATCGAAGAAGTCGCCCCGACACCAACAATCCGTTCTGCGGTTACCGTGCCACGAGCACGAGCAGTGCCCACTGCAACACCGCGCACTCTCACTCCAAGGGCCGCAACAGCGCCCACCGTACCACCGGAACGACCACAAGTCAATAGGGCCGATGCATGGCCGGAAACCACCCGAAGGGACCCCGTGGTAGCTCATGGCGTGCGTTGCCCGCTTTGCTGTCGTCCACATGCGCTACGCCTATGCGCCATTTTTAAAGGCATGCTGCCGCAGCAACGTCAACAAGTAGCGCAGGCCCACGGGTACTGCCTAAACTGCTTGGCACTGTGGCATGCCACGGCAGAGTGCACCTCGACGGTCATGTGCCACCTGTGCGACAGGCCTCACCATACGCTCCTGCACCGTAACCAAGCTGGGCGTCAACAGACGCGCTCAAGGCCCCAGCCACCTTCCGCACCACGCCCTCGCGTAACACACCCACATCGGGCTACCTGGTCACAACAACAGCGTCCGCGTACATGGACTCATCCCGCGGCCCGTTATCGACATCCAGCAGCATCCACGCACCAGCGACAGCCAGCAAGTCGAGGCCGACGTCGCCCAACCGGGCTTAGTAACGTGGTGGAGACCCTGCAGCAGCTGCAAAGACTGCTAGGCTGATCACTCGCCTAGGGGGGCCGGGATGGCTAGATTAGCCACAACACTGGCGGGTACAACCCTGCCGCCAACATTCACCACACCACACACACACTTACACAGTCACGCACATATAATTTGTCAACACAAAACACACACACATATTGTAAACAATTATTACAATTTCGTAAATCTCGAGCAAGACGGTCATTTAGCGCCTGAGCAGAAATATATTTATCAATTTTTTAAAAAAACGCCTAAATCTTTCCATTTTTTTATTGAAAGTTCGATAGTGAGTGCAAAGGTGAGTGCAGTGAAGTGTCCCGAAGTGTATAAATGTTAATGTTAATGTTAATGTTAATGTTAATGTTAATGTTAATGTTAATGTTAATGTTAATGTTAATGTTAATGTTAATGTTAATGTTAATGTTAATGTTAATGTTAATGTTAATGTTAATGTTAATGTTAATGTTAATGTTAATGTTAATGTTAATGTTAATGTTAATGTTAATGTTAATGTTAATGTTAATGTTAATGTTAATGTTAATGTTAATGTTAATGTTAATGTTAATGTTAATGTTAATGTTAATGTTAATGTTAATGTTAATGTTAATGTTAATGTTAATGTTAATGTTAATGTTAATGTTAATGTTAATGTTAATGTTAATGTTAATGTTAATGTTAATGTTAATGTTAATGTTAATGTTAATGTTAATGTTAATGTTAATGTTAATGTTAATGTTAATGTTAATGTTAATGTTAATGTTAATGTTAATGTTAATGTTAATGTTAATGTTAATGTTAATGTTAATGTTAATGTTAATGTTAATGTTAATGTTAATGTTAATGTTAATGTTAATGTTAATGTTAATGTTAATGTTAATGTTAATGTTAATGTTAATGTTAATGTTAATGTTAATGTTAATGTTAATGTTAATGTTAATGTTAATGTTAATGTTAATGTTAATGTTAATGTTAATGTTAATGTTAATGTTAATGTTAATGTTAATGTTAATGTTAATGTTAATGTTAATGTTAATGTTAATGTTAATGTTAATGTTAATGTTAATGTTAATGTTAATGTTAATGTTAATGTTAATGTTAATGTTAATGTTAATGTTAATGTTAATGTTAATGTTAATGTTAATGTTAATGTTAATGTTAATGTTAATGTTAATGTTAATGTTAATGTTAATGTTAATGTTAATGTTAATGTTAATGTTAATGTTAATGTTAATGTTAATGTTAATGTTAATGTTAATGTTAATGTTAATGTTAATGTTAATGTTAATGTTAATGTTAATGTTAATGTTAATGTTAATGTTAATGTTAATGTTAATGTTAATGTTAATGTTAATGTTAATGTTAATGTTAATGTTAATGTTAATGTTAATGTTAATGTTAATGTTAATGTTAATGTTAATGTTAATGTTAATGTTAATGTTAATGTTAATGTTAATGTTAATGTTAATGTTAATGTTAATGTTAATGTTAATGTTAATGTTAATGTTAATGTTAATGTTAATGTTAATGTTAATGTTAATGTTAATGTTAATGTTAATGTTAATGTTAATGTTAATGTTAATGTTAATGTTAATGTTAATGTTAATGTTAATGTTAATGTTAATGTTAATGTTAATGTTAATGTTAATGTTAATGTTAATGTTAATGTTAATGTTAATGTTAATGTTAATGTTAATGTTAATGTTAATGTTAATGTTAATGTTCTGTTTTCCAAAATTCTGGATGGACATAATGATGAAGGGTCCTAATCCTGGAAAGTAAAATTCTGGTTTCCAAATAATTTTGGACAAAAATTCCAATTCCGGTTGTTTTTATTGTTGAAAATAAGGCGCTCATATTCTGATTTTTAAGAAACAAATATGTAATTTAAATACATTTTACTTTATAATATATGTATGTAGAAAAGAAGCAGCTATTAAACAATTAAATTCTTAGCAATTCCTTTTTGGGAAACAAAGTGGTCTTAAATCACATCGTTTCTTCGTTATTCTTTTAATGTTTTCAAATTTCGTTTTATGTTTCGGCCATTTTGAACTCTGGCAATCTGTGCTTTCGCATAAAGCATCTCGCCTTTTAAATCATTTAGGAGTTTATACAGCCCAGAATTTCGTTTTCATTTACATATGCATAGAATAGTAATAGGGAATTAAAAACTGCGCGGAAGGACATCACCGTGGCGGTAGCCACGGCTATGGCACACACCCGGAGTGGGCATGGCGTAGCCCAGGGTTATTTTTTGAACCGCGACCGCGGCCGAAGGCCGCCAATGCGGGAAGGTGTTCTGCACATAAAAAACATGGATCGGACCCTGGCACCTATTATTGTGGGTACTTTATATTTTTTCACCTCTGGCACTTTTTTTTCTTTATCCATATGCTTTTCCGATTTTTCAATACAGCATTTTGAAAAACAGACTTTACAGAATTTTTGTATACAGAATTATGAAAAACAGAATTTTGAAAACGACATTTTGGCATACAGTATTTTGTAAAACAGAATTTTGAGTCCAGAATTTTGGAAACAGAATTTTAAATGCAGAATTTTGTCTCATAATCTTTTTCTGGCCAACCCGTTAATGTTAATGTTAATGTTAATGTTAATGTTAATGTTAATGTTAATGTTAATGTTAATGTTAATGTTAATGTTAATGTTAATGTTAATGTTAATGTTAATGTTAATGTTAATGTTAATGTTAATGTTAATGTTAATGTTAATGTTAATGTTAATGTTAATGTTAATGTTAATGTTAATGTTAATGTTAATGTTAATGTTAATGTTAATGTTAATGTTAATGTTAATGTTAATGTTAATGTTAATGTTAATGTTAATGTTAATGTTAATGTTAATGTTAATGTTAATGTTAATGTTAATGTTAATGTTAATGTTAATGTTAATGTTAATGTTAATGTTAATGTTAATGTTAATGTTAATGTTAATGTTAATATTAAAGTTAATGTTAATGTTAATGTTAATGTTAATGTTAATGTTAATGTTAATGTTAATGTTAATGTTAATGTTAATGTTAATGTTAATGTTAATGTTAATGTTAATGTTAATGTTAATGTTAATGTTAATGTTAATGTTAATGTTAATGTTAATGTTAATGTTAATGTTAATGTTAATGTTAATGTTAATGTTAATGTTAATGTTAATGTTAATGTTAATGTTAATGTTAATGTTAATGTTAATGTTAATGTTAATGTTAATGTTAATGTTAATGTTAATGTTAATGTTAATGTTAATGTTAATGTTAATGTTAATGTTAATGTTAATGTTAATGTTAATGTTAATGTTAATGTTAATGTTAATGTTAATGTTAATGTTAATGTTAATGTTAATGTTAATGTTAATGTTAATGTTAATGTTAATGTTAATGTTAATGTTAATGTTAATGTTAATGTTAATGTTAATGTTAATGTTAATGTTAATGTTAATGTTAATGTTAATGTTAATGTTAATGTTAATGTTAATGTTAATGTTAATGTTAATGTTAATGTTAATGTTAATGTTAATGTTAATGTTAATGTTGGGATAGTGACAAATGTCTGTATTTCAAAATGATTTTGGGACAAAATTCTGGCAAAAACTAAAAAAAATTCTGCGCGACTTAATAATTTCGAGTCAAAATTCTGTTTTCCAAAATTCTGGATGGACATAATGATGAAGGGTCCTAATCCTGGAAAGTAAAATTCTGGTTTCCAAATAATTTTGGACAAAAATTCCGGTTGTTTTTATTGTTGAAAATAAGGCGCTCATATTCTGATTTTTAAGAAACAAATATGTAATTTAAATACATTTTACTTTATAAATATGTATGTAGAAAAGAAGCTATTAAACAATTAAATTCTTAGCAATTCTTTTTAGGAAACAAAGTGGTCTTAAATCACATCGTTTCTTCGTTATTCTTTTAATTTTTTTATTTGTTTTTAATGTTTTCAAATTTCGTTTTATGTTTTGGCCATTTTGAACTCTGGCAATCTGCGCTTTCGCATAAAGCATCTCGCCTTTTAAATCATTTAGGAGTTTATACAGCCCAGAATTTCGTTTTCATTTACATATGCATAGAATAGTAATAGGGAATTAAAAGCTGCGCGGAAGGACATCACCGTGGCGGTAGCCACGGCTATGGCACACACCCGGAGTGGGCATGGCGTAGCCCAGGGTTATTTTTTGAACCGCGGCCGAAGGCCGCCAATGCGGAAAGGTGTTCTGCACATAAAAAACATGGATCGGACCCTGGCACCTATTATTGTGGGTACTTTATATTTTTTCACCTCTGGCACTTTTTTTTCTTTATCCATATGCTTTTCCGATTTTTCAATACAGCATTTTGAAAAACAGAATTTTGACTTTACAGAATTTTTGTATACAGAATTATGAAAAACAGAATTTTGAAAACGGCATTTTGGCATACAGTATTTTGTAAAACAGAATTTTGAGTCCAGAATTTTGGAAACAGAATTTTAAATGCAGAATTTTGTCTCATAATCTTTTTCTGGCCAACCCGTTAATGTTAATGTTAATGTTAATGTTAATGTTAATGTTAATGTTAATGTTAATGTTAATGTTAATGTTAATGTTAATGTTAATGTTAATGTTAATGTTAATGTTAATGTTAATGTTAATGTTAATGTTAATGTTAATGTTAATGTTAATGTTAATGTTAATGTTAATGTTAATGTTAATGTTAATGTTAATGTTAATGTTAATGTTAATGTTAATGTTAATGTTAATGTTAATGTTAATGTTAATGTTAATGTTAATGTTAATGTTAATGTTAATGTTAATGTTAATGTTAATGTTAATGTTAATGTTAATGTTAATGTTAATGTTAATGTTAATGTTAATGTTAATGTTAATGTTAATGTTAATGTTAATGTTAATGTTAATGTTAATGTTAATGTTAATGTTAATGTTAATGTTAATGTTAATGTTAATGTTAATGTTAATGTTAATGTTAATGTTAATGTTAATGTTAATGTTAATGTTAATGTTAATGTTAATGTTAATGTTAATGTTAATGTTAATGTTAATGTTAATGTTAATGTTAATGTTAATGTTAATGTTAATGTTAATGTTAATGTTAATGTTAATGTTAATGTTAATGTTAATGTTAATGTTAATGTTAATGTTAATGTTAATGTTAATGTTAATGTTAATGTTAATGTTAATGTTAATGTTAATGTTAATGTTAATGTTAATGTTAATGTTAATGTTAATGTTAATGTTAATGTTAATGTTAATGTTAATGTTAATGTTAATGTTAATGTTAATGTTAATGTTAATGTTAATGTTAATGTTAATGTTAATGTTAATGTTAATGTTAATGTTAATGTTAATGTTAATGTTAATGTTAATGTTAATGTTAATGTTAATGTTAATGTTAATGTTAATGTTAATGTTAATGTTAATGTTAATGTTAATGTTAATGTTAATGTTAATGTTAATGTTAATGTTAATGCTAATGTTAATGTTAATGTTAATGTTAATGTTAATGTTAATGTTAATGTTAATGTTAATGTTAATGTTAATGTTAATGTTAATGTTAATGTTAATGTTAATGTTAATGTTAATGTTAATGTTAATGTTAATGTTAATGTCAATGTTAATGTTAATGTTAATGTTAATGTTAATGTTAATGTTAATGTTAATGTTAATGTTAATGTTAATGTTAATGTTAATGTTAATGTTAATGTTAATGTTAATGTTAATGTTAATGTTAATGTTAATGTTCTGTTTTCCAAAATTCTGGATGGACATAATGATGAAGGGTCCTAATCCTGGAAAGTAAAATTCTGGTTTCCAAATAATTTTGGACAAAAATTCCGGTTGTTTTTATTGTTAAAAATAAGGCGCTCATATTCTGATTTTTAAGAAACAAATATGTAATTTAAATACATTTTACTTTATAATATATGTATGTAGAAAAGAAGCAGCTATTAAACAATTAAATTCTTAGCAATTCCTTTTTGGGAAACAAAGTGGTCTTAAATCACATCGTTTCTTCGTTATTCTTTTAATGTTTTCAAATTTCGTTTTATGTTTCGGCCATTTTGAACTCTGGCAATCTGTGCTTTCGCATAAAGCATCTCGCCTTTTAAATCATTTAGGAGTTTATACAGCCCAGAATTTCGTTTTCATTTACATATGCATAGAATAGTAATAGGGAATTAAAAACTGCGCGGAAGGACATCACCGTGGCGGTAGCCACGGCTATGGCACCCACCCGGAGTGGGCATGGCGTAGACCGCGGCCGAAGGCCGCCAATGCGGGAAGGTGTTCTGCACATAAAAAACATGGATCGGACCCTGGCACCTATTATTGTGGGTACTTTATATTTTTTCACCTCTGGCACTTTTTTTTCTTTATCCATATGCTTTTCCGATTTTTCAATACAGCATTTTGAAAAACAGACTTTACAGAATTTTTGTATACAGAATTATGAAAAACAGAATTTTGAAAACGGCATTTTGGCATACAGTATTTTGTAAAACAGAATTTTGAGTCCAGAATTTTGGAAACAGAATTTAAATGCAGAATTTTGTCTCATAATCTTTTCTGGCCAACCCGTTAATGTTAATGTTAATGTTACAGTTAATGTTAATGTTAATGTTAATGTTAATGTTAATGTAATGTTAATGTTAATGTTAATGTTAATGTTAATGTTAATGTTAATGTTAATGTTAATGTTAATGTTAATGTTAATGTTAATGTTAATGTTAATGTTAATGTTAATGTTAATGTTAATGTTAATGTTAATGTTAATGTTAATGTTAATGTTAATGTTAATGTTAATGTTAATGTTAATGTTAATGTTAATGTTAATGTTAATGTTAATGTTAATGTTAATGTTAATGTTAATGTTAATGTTAATGTTAATGTTAATGTTAATGTTAATGTTAATGTTAATGTTAATGTTAATGTTAATATTAATGTTAATGTTAATGTTAATGTTAATGTTAATGTTAATGTTAATGTTAATGTTAATGTTAATGTTAATGTTAATGTTAATGTTAATGTTAATGTTAATGTTAATGTTAATGTTAATGTTAATGTTAATGTTAATGTTAATGTTAATGTTAATGTTAATGTAATGTTAATGTTAATGTTAATGTTAATGTTAATGTTAATGTTAATGTTAATGTTAATGTTAATGTTAATGTTAATGTTAATGTAATGTTAATGTTAATGTTAATGTTAATGTTAATGTTAATGTTAATGTTAATGTTAATGTTAATGTTAATGTTAATGTTAATGTTAATGTTAATGTTAATGTTAATGTTAATGTTAATGTTAATGTTAATGTTAATGTTAATGTTAATGTTAATGTTAATGTTAATGTTAATGTTAATGTTAATGTTAATGTTAATGTTAATGTTAATGTTAATGTTAATGTTAATGTTAATGTTAATGTTAATGTTAATGTTAATGTTAATGTTAATGTTAATGTTAATGTTAATGTTAATGTTAATGTTAATGTTAATGTTAATGTTAATGTTAATGTTAATGTTAATGTTAATGTTAATGTTAATGTTAATGTTAATGTTAATGTTAATGTTAATGTTAATGTTAATGTTAATGTTAATGTTAATGTTAATGTTAATGTTAATGTTAATGTTAATGTTAATGTTAATGTTAATGTTAATGTTAATGTTAATGTTAATGTTAATGTTAATGTTAATGTTAATGTTAATGTTAATGTTAATGTTAATGTTATGTTAATGTTAATGTTAATGTTAATGTTAATGTTAATGTTAATGTTAATGTTAATGTTAATGTTAATGTTAATGTTAATGTTAATGTTAATGTTAATGTTAATGTTAATGTTAATGTTAATGTTAATGTTAATGTTAATGTTAATGTTAATGTTAATGTTAATGTTAATGTTAATGTTAATGTTAATGTTAATGTTAATGTTAATGTTAATGTTAATGTTAATGTTAATGTTAATGTTAATGTTAATGTTAATGTTAATGTTAATGTTAATGTTAATGTTAATGTTAATGTTAATGTTAATGTTAATGTTAATGTTAATGTTAATGTTAATGTTAATGTTAATGTTAATGCTAATGTTAATGTTAATGCTAATGTTAATGTTGGGATAGTGACAAATGTCTGTATTTCAAAATGATTTTGGGACAAAATTCTGGCAAAAACTAAAAAAAATTCTGCGCGACTTAATAATTTCGAGTCAAAATTCTGTTTTCCAAAATTCTGGATGGACATAATGATGAAGGGTCCTAATCCTGGAAAGTAAAATTCTGGTTTCCAAATAATTTTGGACAAAAATTCCGGTTGTTTTTATTGTTGAAAATAAGGCGCTCATATTCTGATTTTTAAGAAACAAATATGTAATTTAAATACATTTTACTTTATAATATATGTATGTAGAAAAGAAGCTATTAAACAATTAAATTCTTAGCAATTCTTTTTAGGAAACAAAGTGGTCTTAAATCACATCGTTTCTTCGTTATTCTTTTAATTTTTTTATTTGCTTTTAATGTTTTCAAATTTCGTTTTATGTTTTGGCCATTTTGAACTCTGGCAATCTGCGCTTTCGCATAAAGCATCTCGCCTTATAAATCATTTAGGAGTTTATACAGCCCAGAATTTCGTTTTCATTTACATATGCATAGAATAGTAATAGGGAATTAAAAACTGCGCGGAAGGACATCACCGTGGCGGTAGCCACGGCTATGGCACACACCCGGAGTGGGCATGGCGTAGCCCAGGGTTATTTTTTGAACCGCGGCCGAAGGCCGCCAATGCGGGAAGGTGTTCTGCACATGAAACATGGATCGGACCCTGGCACCTATTATTGTGGGTACTTTATATTTTTTCACCTCTGGCACTTTTTTTTCTTTATCCATATGCTTTTCCGATTTTTCAATACAGCATTTTGAAAAACAGAATTTTGACTTTACAGAATTTTTGTATACAGAATTATGAAAAACAGAATTTTGAAAACGGCATTTTGGCATACAGTATTTTGTAAAACAGAATTTTGAGTCCAGAATTTTGGAAACAGAATTTGAAATGCAGAATTTTGTCTCATAATCTTTTTCTGGCCAACCCGTTAATGTTAATGTTAATGTTAATGTTAATGTTAATGTTAATGTTAATGTTAATGTTAATGTTAATGTTAATGTTAATGTTAATGTTAATGTTAATGTTAATGTTAATGTTAATGTTAATGTTAATGTTAATGTTAATGTTAATGTTAATGTTAATGTTAATGTTAATGTTAATGTTAATGTTAATGTTAATGTTAATGTTAATGTTAATGTTAATGTTAATGTTAATGTTAATGTTAATGTTAATGTTAATGTTAATGTTAATGTTAATGTTAATGTTAATGTTAATGTTAATGTTAATGTTAATGTTAATGTTAATGTTAATGTTAATGTTAATGTTAATGTTAATGTTAATGTTAATGTTAATGTTAATGTTAATGTTAATGTTAATGTTAATGTTAATGTTAATGTTAATGTTAATGTTAATGTTAATGTTAATGTTAATGTTAATGTTAATGTTAATGTTAATGTTAATGTTAATGTTAATGTTAATGTTAATGTTAATGTTAATGTTAATGTTAATGTTAATGTTAATGTTAATGTTAATGTTAATGTTAATGTTAATGTTAATGTTAATGTTAATGTTAATGTTAATGTTAATGTTAATGTTAATGTTAATGTTAATGTTAATGTTAATGTTAATGTTAATGTTAATGTTAATGTTAATGTTAATGTTAATGTTAATGTTAATGTTAATGTTAATGTTAATGTTAATGTTAATGTTAATGTTAATGTTAATGTTAATGTTAATGTTAATGTTAATGTTAATGTTAATGTTAATGTTAATGTTAATGTTAATGTTAATGTTAATGTTAATGTTAATGTTAATGTTAATGTTAATGTTAATGTTAATGTTAATGTTAATGTTAATGTTAATGTTAATGTTAATGTTAATGTTAATGTTAATGTTAATGTTAATGTTAATGTTAATGTTAATGTTAATGTTAATGTTAATTTTAATGTTAATGTTAATGTTAATGTTAATGTTAATGTTAATGTTAATGTTAATGTTAATGTTAATGTTAATGTTAATGTTAATGTTAATGTTAATGTTAATGTTAATGTTAATGTTAATGTTAATGCTAATGTTAATGTTGGGATAGTGACAAATGTCTGTATTTCAAAATGATTTTGGGACAAAATTCTGGCAAAAACTAAAAAAAATTCTGCGCGACTTAATAATTATTTTCAGTCAAAATTCTGTTTTCCAAAACTCTGGATGGACATAATGATGAAGGGTCCTAATCCTGGAAAGTAAAATTCTGGTTTCCAAATAATTTTGGACAAAAATTCCGGTTGTTTTTATTGTTGAAAATAAGGCGCTCATATTCTGATTTTTACATTTTACTTTATAATATATGTATGTAGAAAAGAAGCTATTAAACAATTAAATTCTTAGCAATTCTTTTTAGGAAACAAAGTGGTCTTAAATCACATCGTTTCTTCGTTATTCTTTTAATTTTTTTATTTGCTTTTAATGTTTTCAAATTTCGTTTTATGTTTTGGCCATTTTGAACTCTGGCAATCTGCGCTTTCGCATAAAGCATCTCGCCTTATAAATCATTTAGGAGTTTATACATGGCACCTATTATTGTGGGTACTTTATATTTTTTCACCTCTGGCACTTTTTTTTCTTTATCCATATGCTTTTCCGATTTTTCAATACAGCATTTTGAAAAACAGAATTTTGACTTTACAGAATTTTTGTATACAGAATTATGAAAAACAGAATTTTGAAAACGGCATTTTGGCATACAGTATTTTGTAAAACAGAATTTTGAGTCCAGAATTTTGGAAAGAGAATTTGAAATGCAGAATTTTGTCTCATAATCTTTTTCTGGCCAACCCGTTAATGTTAATGTTAATGTTAATGTTAATGTTAATGTTAATGTTAATGTTAATGTTAATGTTAATGTTAATGTTAATGTTAATGTTAATGTTAATGTTAATGTTAATGTTAATGTTAATGTTAATGTTAATGTTAATGTTAATGTTAATGTTAATGTTAATGTTAATGTTAATGTTAATGTTAATGTTAATGTTAATGTTAATGTTAATGTTAATGTTAATGTTAATGTTAATGTTAATGTTAATGTTAATGTTAATGTTAATGTTAATGTTAATGTTAATGTTAATGTTAATGTTAATGTTAATGTTAATGTTAATGTTAATGTTAATGTTAATGTTAATGTTAATGTTAATGTTAATGTTAATGTTAATGTTAATGTTAATGTTAATGTTAATGTTAATGTTAATGTTAATGTTAATGTTAATGTTAATGTTAATGTTAATGTTAATGTTAATGTTAATGTTAATGTTAATGTTAATGTTAATGTTAATGTTAATGTTAATGTTAATGTTAATGTTAATGTTAATGTTAATGTTAATGTTAATGTTAATGTTAATGTTAATGTTAATGTTAATGTTAATGTTAATGTTAATGTTAATGTTAATGTTAATGTTAATGTTAATGTTAATGTTAATGTTAATGTTAATGTTAATGTTAATGTTAATGTTAATGTTAATGTTAATGTTAATGTCAATGTTAATGTTAATGTTAATGTTAATGTTAATGTTAATGTTAATGTTAATGTTAATGTTAATGTTAATGTTAATGTTAATGTTAATGTTAATGTTAATGTTAATGTTAATGTTACTGTTAATGTTAATGTTAATGTTAATGTTAATGTTAATGTTAATGTTAATGTTAATGTTAATGTTAATGTTAATGTTAATGTTAATGTTAATGTTAATGTTAATGTTAATGTTAATGTTAATGTTAATGTTAATGTTAATGTTAATGTTAATGTTAATGTTAATGTTAATGTTAATGTTAATGTTAATGTTAATGTTAATGTTAATGTTAATGTTAATGTTAATGTTAATGTTAATGTTAATGTTAATGTTAATGTTAATGTTAATGTTAATGTTAATGTTAATGTTAATGTTAATGTTAATGTTAATGTTAATGTTAATGTTAATGTTAATGTTAATGTTAATGTTAATGTTAATGTTAATGTTAATGTTAATGTTAATGTTAATGTTAATGTTAATGTTAATGTTAATGTTAATGTTAATGTTAATGTTAATGTTAATGTTAATGTTAATGTTAATGTTAATGTTAATGTTAATGTTAATGTTAATGTTAATGTTAATGTTAATGTTAATGTTAATGTTAATGTTAATGTTAATGTTAATGTTAATGTTAATGTTAATGTTAATGTTAATGTTAATGTTAATGTTAATGTTAATGTTAATGTTAATGTTAATGTTAATGTTAATGTTAATGTTAATGTTAATGTTAATGTTAATGTTAATGTTAATGTTAATGTTAATGTTAATGTTAATGTTAATGTTAATGTTAATGTTAATGTTAATGTTAATGTTAATGTTAATGTTAATGTTAATGTTAATGTTAATGTTAATGTTAATGTTAATGTTAATGTTATTGTTAATGTTAATGTTAATGTTAATGTTAATGTTAATGTTAATGTTAATGTTAATGTTAATGTTAATGTTAATGTTAATGTTAATGTTAATGTTAATGTTAATGTTAATGTTAATGTTAATGTTAATGTTAATGTTAATGTTAATGTTAATGTTAATGTTAATGTTAATGTTAATGTTAATGTTAATGTTAATGTTAATGTTAATGTTAATGTTAATGTTAATGTTGGGATAGTGACAAATGTCTGTATTTCAAAATGATTTTGGGACAAAATTCTGGCAAAAACTAAAAAAAATTCTTCGCGACTTAATAATTTCGAGTCAAAATTCTGTTTTCCAAAATTCTGGATGGACATAATGATGAAGGGTGCTAATCCTGGAAAGTAAAATTCTGGTTTCCAAATAATTTTGGACAAAAATTCCGGTTGTTTTTATTGTTGAAAATAAGGCGCTCATATTCTGATTTTTAAGAAACAAATATGTAATTTAAATACATTTTACTTTATAATATATGTATGTAGAAAAGAAGCTACGCGTATTTTTTTGTAAATTTACGATTAGTCAGTGAGAATTCTCCAAGTGAATTGTGCTTTTATTTAAGATGGCTGTCTTGATAGACCTCGTTTTTTATAGGTAAGTTTTATTCTTTTACATAACGAATTGTAGATGTCAGGCTATTATTTTACTACAAAAAATTATTCAATTTAATTATTTGCTTGTTTTGTAGACGTTTTTTGTGAAAAATTTGCCTGTACTGGCGTGGGAAACACGCACATCCTCCCAGAAGGATTATGGGCTAATACAACTAATTTTATTAAAATTTTTTGTAGAAGGAAGATTACCCTAAATGAGTTGTTAGACATCATCGAAACTGCCGATGACGACGATATTCCTGTAACCCCTGCGGGTTAGGGGTTTAGAATATGCCCGCGGTAGGCATACCGGTCGTAAGAGGCGAATAATATGCACAAAGGTAATGATGTGCAACTCGATGGTTGATCCACGGATGTGATGCCTCTCACCTCTCATTACCCATCTTCTCTTTCCTTTCGGAACGAGGGATGACATGACCTAGAAGGTTACACTGGTCATACCAAATCGCTACCCGACAGTCGGGCAGTACCGCAAGGGAGTACCGGACTGGCATTTCGACAACACTCCCCAAAACCTCCGTGCAGTGATTTTGGTGCTAAAACAACAACAACAACAACAGCGATATTCCTGATAATGGATTTGATGTGGTAGTTTTACCCCCAATCAATTTTAATGATGATGTCACTGATGAGGATTCTGGGGAGGAAAACAATCCTACCATCAACAATTTACATG
Source organism: Sphenella marginata (assembly GCA_951509765.1). NCBI lineage: Eukaryota > Metazoa > Arthropoda > Insecta > Diptera > Tephritidae > Sphenella > Sphenella marginata. Next base: position 67,485,859 of record OX608079.1, read on the forward strand.
GCATTCAACTCTATACAACCGTCCTGAGGATAATGTGGACTATTTAAATTTTCGGCGAAGATTAGCCTGCTCTATTTTGGAGTCCAACAAAAGAATAGTTACACAGAGAGGACGTGCTAGCCAGTCAGCTTTGATTGATAGCCGGTATGATCGCAAAGATCATTATGTATGTATAGCAACTTAGCATTGCTGCCAACAGGCAAAAAGCAATAATTGGTTTGTAGTAATTGCCCCAAAAAAGCAACGACGAAATGCATAAAATACAATGCGACATTACATGTTGATTGCTTTATAAATTATGAAAGGAAATAAAACTTTTAAGCATTTTTATGATAATAAGTCTATGTACTTCCTTACTTTTTCCATAAAGTCATGGATAAAGCAACAAATAACTTTATATTATACATACATATGTATGTATGCAAACTACCAATATAAACATGAAATTGTAATACCAATTTAGCTATTGAATTAATTTATATTTTTCTTTGAATCTATAAATAAGGCAAAAAAAATGTTGAATTTATTTCTATTGCTTTGGAAAAATTTGTTAACACAACTATTGTGGTATTCTCCCAAAGGCCTTCCAGAAGGATGGGGTGCTGTGACCAGGGGGAGGGGGTGAAACCTTAGCAATTATAGTTTACAGGTTATTTGAAGGGTACTTAAGCAATAATACACAATACATTCAAAAAAATCGACAAAAAGTAATTCGGGTTTATCTGGGTTAAACAATTAAATTCTTAGCAATTCTTTTTAGGAAACAAAGTGGTCTTAAATCACATCGTTTCTTCGTTATTCTTTTAATTTTTTTATTTGCTTTTAGTGTTTTCAAATTTCGTTTTATGTTTTGGCCATTTTGAACTCTGGCAATCTGCGCTTTCGCATAAAGCATCTCGCCTTATAAATCATTTAGGAGTTTATACAGCCCAGAATTTCGTTTTCATTTACATATGCATAGAATAGTAATAGGGAATTAAAAACTGCGCGGAAGGACATCACCGTGGCGGTAGCCACGGCTATGGCACACACCCGGAGTGGGCATGGCGTAGCCCAGGGTTATTTTTTGAACCGCGGCCCAAGGCCGCCAATGCGGGAAGGTGTTCTGCACATAAAAAACATGGATCGGACCCTGGCACCTATTATTGTGGGTACTTTATATTTTTTCACCTCTGGCACTTTTTTTTCTTTATCCATATGCTTTTCCGATTTTTCAATACAGCATTTTGAAAAACAAAATTTTGACTTTACAGAATTTTTGTATACAGAATTATGAAAAACAGAATTTTGAAAACGGCATTTTGGCATACAGTATTTTGTAAAACAGAATTTTGAGACCAGAATTTTGGAAACAGAATTTTAAATGCAAAATTTTGTCTCATAATCTTTTTCTGGCCAACCCGTTAATGTTAATGTTAATGTTAATGTTAATGTTAATGTTAATGTTAATGTTAATGTTAATGTTAATGTTAATGTTAATGTTAATGTTAATGTTAATGTTAATGTTAATGTTAATGTTAATGTTAATGTTAATGTTAATGTTAATGTTAATGTTAATGTTAATGTTAATGTTAATGTTAATGTTAATGTTAATGTTAATGTTAATGTTAATGTTAATGTTAATGTTAATGTTAATGTTAATGTTAATGTTAATGTTAATGTTAATGTTAATGTTAATGTTAATGTTAATGTTAATGTTAATGTTAATGTTAATGTTAATGTTAATGTTAATGTTAATGTTAATGTTAATGTTAATGTTAATGTTAATGTTAATGTTAATGTTAATGTTAATGTTAATGTTAATGTTAATGTTAATGTTAATGTTAATGTTAATGTTAATGTTAATGTTAATGTTAATGTTAATGTTAATGTTAATGTTAATGTTAATGTTAATGTTAATGTTAATGTTAATGTTAATGTTAATGTTAATGTTAATGTTAATGTTAATGTTAATGTTAATGTTAATGTTATTGTTAATGTTAATGTTAATGTTAATGTTAATGTTAATGTTAATGTTAATGTTAATGTTAATGTTAATGTTAATGTTAATGTTAATGTTAATGTTAATGTTAATGTTAATGTTAATGTTAATGTTGGGATAGTGACAAATGTCTGTATTTCAAAATGATTTTGGGACAAAATTCTGGCAAAAACTAAAAAAAATTCTGCGCGACTTAATAATTTCGAGTCAAAATTCTGTTTTCCAAAATTCTGGATGGACATAATGATGAAGGGTGCTAATCCTGGAAAGTAAAATTCTGGTTTCCAAATAATTTTGGACAAAAATTCCGGTTGTTTTTATTGTTGAAAATAAGGCGCTCATATTCTGATTTTTAAGAAACAAATATGTAATTTAAATACATTTTACTTTATAATATATGTATGTAGAAAAGAAGCTATTAAACAATTAAATTCTTAGCAATTCTTTTTAGGAAACAAAGTGGTCTTAAATCACATCGTTTCTTCGTTATTCTTTTAATTTTTTTATTTGCTTTTAGTGTTTTCAAATTTCGTTTTATGTTTTGGCCATTTTGAACTCTGGCAATCTGCGCTTTCGCATAAAGCATCTCGCCTTATAAATCATTTAGGAGTTTATACAGCCCAGAATTTCGTTTTCATTTACATATGCATAGAATAGTAATAGGGAATTAAAAACTGCGCGGAAGGACATCACCGTGGCGGTAGCCACGGCTATGGCACACACCCGGAGTGGGCATGGCGTAGCCCAGGGTTATTTTTTGAACCGCGGCCCAAGGCCGCCAATGCGGGAAGGTGTTCTGCACATAAAAAACATGGATCGGACCCTGGCACCTATTATTGTGGGTACTTTATATTTTTTCACCTCTGGCACTTTTTTTTCTTTATCCATATGCTTTTCCGATTTTTCAATACAGCATTTTGAAAAACAAAATTTTGACTTTACAGAATTTTTGTATACAGAATTATGAAAAACAGAATTTTGAAAACGGCATTTTGGCATACAGTATTTTGTAAAACAGAATTTTGAGACCAGAATTTTGGAAACAGAATTTTAAATGCAAAATTTTGTCTCATAATCTTTTTCTGGCCAACCCGTTAATGTTAATGTTAATGTTAATGTTAATGTTAATGTTAATGTTAATGTTAATGTTAATGTTAATGTTAATGTTAATGTTAATGTTAATGTTAATGTTAATGTTAATGTTAATGTTAATGTTAATGTTAATGTTAATGTTAATGTTAATGTTAATGTTAATGTTAATGTTAATGTTAATGTTAATGTTAATGTTAATGTTAATGTTAATGTTAATGTTAATGTTAATGTTAATGTTAATGTTAATGTTAATGTTAATGTTAATGTTAATGTTAATGTTAATGTTAATGTTAATGTTAATGTTAATGTTAATGTTAATGTTAATGTTAATGTTAATGTTAATGTTAATGTTAATGTTAATGTTAATGTTAATGTTAATGTTAATGTTAATGTTAATGTTAATGTTAATGTTAATGTTAATGTTAATGTTAATGTTAATGTTAATGTTAATGTTAATGTTAATGTTAATGTTAATGTTAATGTTAATGTTAATGTTAATGTTAATGTTAATGTTAATGTTAATGTTAATGTTAATGTTAATGTTAATGTTAATGTTAATGTTAATGTTAATGTTAATGTTAATGTTAATGTTAATGTTAATGTTAATGTTAATGTTAATGTTAATGTTAATGTTAATGTTAATGTTAATGTTAATGTTAATGTTAATGTTAATGTTAATGTTAATGTTAATGTTAATGTTAATGTTAATGTTAATGTTAATGTTAATGTTAATGTTAATGTTAATGTTAATGTTAATGTTAATGTTAATGTTAATGTTAATGTTAATGTTAATGTTAATGTTAATGTTAATGTTAATGTTAATGTTAATGTTAATGTTAATGTTAATGTTAATGTTAATGTTAATGTTAATGTTAATGTTAATGTTAATGTTAATGTTAATGTTAATGTTAATGTTAATGTTAATGTTAATGTTAATGTTAATGTTAATGTTAATGTTAATGTTAATGTTAATGTTAATGTTAATGTTAATGTTAATGTTAATGTTAATGTTAATGTTAATGTTAATGTTAATGTTGGGATAGTGACAAATGTCTGTATTTCAAAATGATTTTGGGACAAAATTCTGGCAAAAACTAAAAAAAATTCTGCGCGACTTAATAATTGCGAGTCAAAATTCTGTTTTCCAAAATTTTGGATGGACATAATGATGAAGGGTCCTAATCCTGGAAAGTAAAATTCTGGTTTCCAAATAATTTTGGACAAAAATTCCGGTTGTTTTTATTGTTGAAAATAAGGCGCTCATATTCTGATTTTTAAGAAACAAATATGTAATTTAAATACATTTTACTTTATAATATATGTATGTAGAAAAGAAGCTATTAAACAATTAAATTCTTAGCAATTCTTTTTAGGAAACAAAGTGGTCTTAAATCACATCGTTTCTTCGTTATTCTTTTAATTTTTTTATTTGCTTTAATGTTTTCAAATTTCGTTTTATGTTTTGGCTATTTTGAACTCTGGCAATCTGCGCTTTCGCATAAAGCATCTCGCCTTTTAAATCATTTAGGAGTGCCGAAGGCCGCCAATGCGTGAAGGTGTTCTGCACATAAAAAACATGGATCGGACCCTGGCACCTATTATTGTGGGTACTTTATATTTTTTCACCTCTGGCACTTTTTTTTCTTTATCCATATGCTTTTCTGATTTTTCAATACAGCATTTTGAAAAACAGAATTTTGACTTTACAGAATTTTTGTATACAGAATTATGAAAAACAGAATTTTGAAAACGGCATTTTGGCACACAGTATTTTGTAAAACAGAATTTTGAATCCAGAATTTTGAATCCAGAATTTTGGAAACAGAATTTTAAATGCAGAATTTTGTCTCATAATCTTTTTCTGGCCAACCCGTTAATGTTTATGTTAATGTTAATGTTAATGTTAATGTTAATGTTAATGTTAATGTTAATGTTAATGTTAATGTTAATGTTAATGTTAATGTTAATGTTAATGTTAATGTTAATGTTAATGTTAATGTTAATGTTAATGTTAATGTTAATGTTAATGTTAATGTTAATGTTAATGTTAATGTTAATGTTAATGTTAATGTTAATGTTAATGTTAATGTTAATGTTAATGTTAATGTTAATGTTAATGTTAATGTTAATGTTAATGTTAATGTTAATGTTAATGTTAATGTTAATGTTAATGTTAATGTTAATGTTAATGTTAATGTTAATGTTAATGTTAATGTTAATGTTAATGTTAATGTTAATGTTAATGTTAATGTTAATGTTAATGTTAATGTTAATGTTAATGTTAATGTTAATGTTAATGTTAATGTTAATGTTAATGTTAATGTTAATGTTAATGTTAATGTTAATGTTAATGTTAATGTTAATGTTAATGTTAATGTTAATGTTAATGTTAATGTTAATGTTAATGTTAATGTTAATGTTAATGTTAATGTTAATGTTAATGTTAATGTTAATGTTAATGTTAATGTTAATGTTAATGTTAATGTTAATGTTAATGTTAATGTTAATGTTAATGTTAATGTTAATGTTAATGTTAATGTTAATGTTAATGTTAATGTTAATGTTAATGTTAATGTTAATGTTAATGTTAATGTTAATGTTAATGTTAATGTTAATGTTAATGTTAATGTTAATGCTAATGTTAATGTTAATGTTAATATTTGTAAGTTTTTGCAAGCTCGAGACCAAATAAACAATAATTCGTAATGAATTTAATTGTCAGTTTTTTGGGAAAAATTGATAATTGGAGAAAAATTACAAAGGAAAAATCAACAGCGATGGATAGGATTACATGTTTCAGAGTTTCCAGGCTCATCATCAGATCCCTTTTCGGACACGGATTCGAACTCGTGTCTGCACCAAAGCCGCTGTTAGAAAATTCCAACACTAAGCAATGATGCCCTGTGACGTCACAATGCACTTATCTCCACTTCAATTAATTCCCTTTTGTTTGTTTGTTCTTGCCAACTGTATACACAAAATTTCTTAAGACATGCAGCCTATATGTTATGATGTGTGTTGGTCTTGTTGTTTGTACATATTTACATATGTACGTAAACCCGTGCTATGGTTTCAATGTATTTTGTTGTTGGATTTTTGCGGTCTATTTTGTTTACATATTTGTAAGTTTTTGCAAGCTCGAGACCAAATAAACAATAATTCGTAATGAATTTAATTGTCAGTTTTTTGGGAAAAATTGATAATTGGAGAAAAATTACAAAGGAAAAATCAACAGCGATGGATAGGATTACATGTTTCAGAGTTTCCAGGCTCATCATCAGATCCCTTTTCGGACACGGATTCGAACTCGTGTCTGCACCAAAGCCGCTGTTAGAAAATTCCAACACTAAGCAATGATGCCCTGTGACGTCACAATGCACTTATCTCCACTTCAATTAACTCCCTTTTGTTTGTTTTTTCTTGCCAACTGTATACACAAAATTTCTTAAGAATTTTGGAAACAGAATTTTAAATGCAGAATTTTGTCTCATAATCTTTTTCTGGCCAACCCGTTAATGTTAATGTTAATGTTAATGTTAATGTTAATGTTAATGTTAATGTTAATGTTAATGTTAATGTTAATGTTAATGTTAATGTTAATGTTAATGTTAATGTTAATGTTAATGTTAATGTTAATGTTAATGTTAATGTTAATGTTAATGTTAATGTTAATGTTAATGTTAATGTTAATGTTAATGTTAATGTTAATGTTAATGTTAATGTTAATGTTAATGTTAATGTTAATGTTAATGTTAATGTTAATGTTAATGTTAATGTTAATGTTAATGTTAATGTTAATGTTAATGTTAATGTTAATGTTAATGTTAATGTTAATGTTAATGTTAATGTTAATGTTAATGTTAATGTTAATGTTAATGTTAATGTTAATGTTAATGTTAATGTTAATGTTAATGTTAATGTTAATGTTAATGTTAATGTTAATGTTAATGTTAATGTTAATGTTAATGTTAATGTTAATGTTAATGTTAATGTTAATGTTAATGTTAATGTTAATGTTAATGTTAATGTTAATGTTAATGTTAATGTTAATGTTAATGTTAATGTTAATGTTAATGTTAATGTTAATGTTAATGTTAATGTTAATGTTAATGTTAATGTTAATGTTAATGTTAATGTTAATGTTAATGTTAATGTTAATGTTAATGTTAATGTTAATGTTAATGTTAATGTTAATGTTAATGTTAATGTTAATGTTAATGTTAATGTTAATGTTAATGTTAATGTTAATGTTAATGTTAATGTTAATGTTAATGTTAATGTTAATGTTAATGTTAATGTTAATGTTAATGTTAATGTTAATGTTAATGTTAATGTTAATGTTAATGTTAATGTTAATGTTAATGTTAATGTTAATGTTAATGTTAATGTTAATGTTAATGTTAATGTTAATGTTAAGAAATGTAGAATGTGAAAAGTAAAGCAACCCGAAGCAATTGGTGCAAACTTTTCTTAACACACCTTGTACGCTCTACACTTTTTGCATCATCGCAAATTACTTTTATATTTGTTTTGTAATTGGTAATTGATTATTTCAGTATTCAAATTTAAAATGAAAAAACAAATTTTTCAATTATCACAATGTATTATTAAATACTAAACTGTTTTTGATATACAAACAATAGTATCATAGAACTTCAATTATTTAAACAAATATAAAAGTAGAAAATTCCACTACAAATTCCTAAACGAATGCATTCTGTGACATTTAAGGAATTTATACAATGCATATTCAAGCAGATTTATTTATCTATTTCTAGATACAATACTCGCGAGGTCTTAAGCATATTCAGAATCTCGCTGTATAAGCATGAAGGAAAGCCATACTGAAAAAGATACGATAGCAACTCATGAGAATGAACTTAACCACTTACCTTCTAAGAAGAATGACAAGGCAAATAAAAAAAGCAACGCAGAAAGTAAGCATCCAAGGGATATTATTGTTATTGTAGATTTAAGACGCGGGAATTGCAATAATGAGCCCGTCACTCTATAAAACAAAAGCTAAAAAGATATTAAGTTTACCTAGTTTTCAAAGTGGGCATGCCAGGGTTATATTTTTTTTATTACAGTATCTGAAAAGGCCTCTGGACAAAAGTTACTATCATCATAGCAAAAGTTACAACAGTGTATGTGAACGGTTGTACGATCTTCGGGAAAATCATACCATCCAAATGTTTTATGACAGAGGTCATACCGAAACCTTGCAGATGAAGCAGCCGAAGCAATTCAAAGCGTAGTGGATCTTATTATTGTTCAAACAATTGAAATATCTGATTAATTGAACCTATAACTTTGTGATATGTGGGAGCTTGACGTAGCAAAATTAGCTTAAATTCGATTGGCGCAGATACAATTTCAATAATAAATCTCCAGCCACTGCATTGCAACTTCTTGCTTCAGATATGTGTAAGGTAGATTTATTACGTTTTTTGCTAAACTGTATACAAATAAAACCGCTACTTATTATAGTTAACAAAAATAGTATATTGATAATTTCTATTACCAACGTGAACTGACAATTAAAATTCATTACGAATTATTGTTTCTCTGGTTCTCGAGCTTGCAAAAACTTACAAATATGTAAAACAAGAAAGACCGCAAAAACCAACAACAAAAAATATCAGACTTTTTTTATTGATTATGGCATTTCTTCAAGTGTTTTTTGTATATTATTCGAAAACATATTTTATACATGAAACATTTATAGTATCGTTTTTTAGTATTTTAGAAATGCAAACCGGTTTTGAACCAAACCGCTTTTTGAACCGAATCACAGCGGTTGTTCAGTCTTTGAACCAAACCATTTTTTTAGACGCATGAACCGAACCAAAACCAGCTAAAAAAATGGTTCGGTTCAAAATTGCATTCCTAAAACATAAATTTTCACAAAAATTGCAATCACTGTTTTGCCATACACCATAAAACACAAAACATGCAGAACTAAAAGCCCATGGCGTTGCTAGCAAGCGGAAACTTTAATTATTCAAGGTTTGACTACCTAGTGGGAAGAGCAAGATAATGTTTTATCCACAAGATGGATGCAAAGTAGTTATGAAAAATCGGCTTAGTTGCAGCATAGCTCCAACTCCCTAATTAAAAATATATATATTTCATTAAATATATGCATGTGGGAATGGGTTTTGCATAAAGTAGCTTCATAGCAACCCTTTTCTTATATATCCTTTTGTGGCGTGAAGCTAGAAACCTTGAAGCGAGGAGAAGTTGTTACGCATTTAAACCGAGAAGACGTGTGCCTTGAAATTCTTGTAACATTTTTTTTTTCATTATTCAAATAATTAATTTGTCATCTAAACACAATTTCTTTTCAATTAAAGTAATCGAGTGCGCGAGGAAATAATCGAGTGCGTGAAGAGAGCTCTAAGTATTGCAAAAGTGCAAACTCATTTCCGTATAAAAGCCCAAAAGTTGCATAAACCAAAATGTCGTGTCTAAAAGAATTCATGGAAAACAGCCTGCGCACTAGCAGCAAGGCAAATATTGTAGCGCTGCATAAATATGTATTTGGTGTAGATGGCGATAGATGCAACCGACGCAGACTTCGTGCGTTTTGCGGCTTTGCATATGATGAAAAAGTGACGAATATAAGCAAAAAGAGGAGTACGTTAATCCAAATTTGACCGAGCGCGACATAGTTACAATTGACAACATGATGGGAATCGCGTACAACGTAGGCGATGTAAGGCTACAAATTTTTCGTAATTTGTGACGAAATGAGTTGTTCAAGAAGAGAAGCAACGATGAAGCTGGCAGCGATGACGACGGCACCGACGACGACAACGATGACGACGGCGATAATGAGGGGAGCAACGACGAAGCGAACAACAGCAAAGAGAGACATGACGGCGAAACTAATGTATCAAGGCGAACTAGCGTGCGCAGCTCAAATTACAACGACGAAGCGAACAACAGCAACGAGAGAAACGAGGGCGGAAATAGTGTAGCAGGACGAATTAGCGGGCGCAGCTCAAAACATGATATTACTCAATATTATGAATTTACTCCATTCAGAGGCGAAGGTGTAAATGATAGCAGAAAAAACGACGGTGGCGCAATACGCAAAGACATGAGCTTGTATAGATGTGTGCCAAACGAAATGCCGAAATTTGCAATGACATTTCGCGATGTAGAAGACTCAATAAGAGTATTTGACGGTTCAAATAAAATTTCTGTTGACATTTGGTGCCAAGAATTTGAAGAGTTATCTGAAGTAATGCAGTGGAGTGGTTTACAAAAACTTGTGTTTGCAAAGAAAACTTTGCGTTCCAAAATTGTTTGTGTTGAATGAGAGAGGGTTGAATTCATGGCAAGCATTAAAGGATGCGCTATTGAGCGAATTCAAGAACAACACAAACAGAGCACTCCTGCATAAGCAATTGTGTGAGCGAAAATATAAGGAAAGTGAGAGTTTGCAAGAGTATTTGTATAACATGCGTGAAATCGCTAATAAGGGTAATATTGAAGACGAAGCATTGATTCATTAAGTAATCGATGGAATAAACGATTTATCAGTGAACAAAACAATATTATATAGTGCAAAGACATTGAGTGATTTCAAAGGAAAGTTAAAATGCTATGAAAGAATGCGTGTGCAAAGTAAACCAAAAGCTACAGCGACATAAAACATAAAGAGTGAGCGAAAAGAAATAAAGTGCTACAATTGCGGCGGAAAAAGGCACTTGTCGAGTAATTGTCAAAACAAAGAGTGTTTTAAATGCAACCGGTATCGACATATCTCAGCGATTTGTGAGCAAAATAAAAAAGGTGAAATGAACGCAAAGGCGAATACACGCCACGTAATAATAAAGCGTGATTTAGCTCACAAAGAACTGAAAATTGGTGACGAAATTTATAGTGCACTATTCGATACAGGTAGTAAATTTAATATTGTTACGCAAGAAGTATATTTTAATCTGGGCAAACCTAAGCTCACTGCATGTAAAGTTTACTTAATTGGCTTTGGTTCTTACTCGAACGAAAGAAAATAAAATTAAACCCAGTGGTGCATTCAACTATGAGCTAGACGTAATAATTCCAGCCAAGAACGAAAAGCAAGCATTGCACAACCTTGAGAGTGTTATCAACACATGTCGAAGAGAGTATCATTCCTAGGGTATGTGCTCGAGAATCTGTAAACCTGAATAACTCGTATGTTCATACATTTTTATAAAAGTTATTACTGCCGCTTTGAAAAATAAATAAAATACGCTCAGGGAGCAAAGTTGTGGCCATTTAAACTTTGGAAAATCTGTAAACTTAAATAACTCGTATGTTCATACATTTTTATAAAAGTTATTACTGATGCTATGGTAAAATAAATAAATTACGCTCAGGAGCAAAGTTGTGGAAGTTGTGGCCATTGGAAATTTGGAAAATCTGCAAACTTGAATAACTCGTATGTTTATACATTTTTATAAAAGTTATTACTGATGCTATGGTGAATAAAATAAATTACGTTCAGGGAGCAAAGTTGTGGACATTGGAAATTTGGAAAATCTGTAAACTTGAACAACTCGTATGTTTATATATTTTAGGAAAAGTAATTACTGCCGCTATGGTAAAATAAATAAAATACGCTAAGAGAGCAAAGGTAACTCTTTGAACTTTGTAAAATCTGTAAACCAGAATATGGAAAAATAAATAAAATACGGCAGGCGAGCTACATTTTGGAAGTTGTGGCCATTTCAACTTTATAAAATCTGCAAACTTGAATAACTCGTATGTTTATACATTTTTATAAAAGTTGTTACTGATGCTGTGGTAAAATAAATAAATTACGTTCAGGGAGCAAAGTTGTGGAAGTTGTGGCCATTGGAAATTTGGAAAATCTGCAAACTTGAATAACTCGTATGTTTATACATTTTTATAAAAGTTATTACTGATGCTATGGTAAAATAAATAAATTACGTTCAGGGAGCAAAGTTGTGGAAGTTGTGGCCATTGGAAATTTGGAAAATCTGTAAACTTGAACAACTCGTATGTTTATACATTTTTATAACAGTTATTACTGCCGCTTTGAAAAATAATTAAAATACGGCAAGAGAGCACAGTTTGGAAGTTGTAGCCAATTGAACTTTAAAAAGTCCGTAAACCTGAATACTTGTATGTTTATACATTTTTGGAAAAATTATTACTGCCGCTATTTAAAAAAAAATAAAAACCGTAAGAGAGCAACATTTTGGAAGTTGTGGCCATTTGAACTTTGTAAAATCTGTAAACTTGAATAACTCGTATGTTCATACATTTTTATAAAAGTTACTACTGAAGCTTTGAAAAATAAATAAAATACGGCAAAGAGCAACATTTTGGAAGGTGTGGCTATTTGAACTTTGGAAAATCTGTAAACGCGAATAACTCGTATGTTTATACATTTTTGGAAAAGTTATTACTGATGCTATGGTAAAATAAATAAAATACGCTAAAGAGAGCAAAGTTGTGGCCATTTGACTTTATAAAATAAACTTGAGTAACTCGCATGTTTATACATTTTTGTAAAAGTTATTACTGATGCTATGGTAAAATTAATAAAATACGATCAGAGAGCAAAGTTTTGGAAGTTGTGGCCATTTGAACTTTGTAAAATCTGTAAACCTGAATATGGAAAAATAAATAAAATACGGCAAGATGGCATTATTTTGGAAGTTGTGCCCATTTGAACTTTGGAAAATCTGTAAACCTGAATAACTCGTATGTTTATACATTTTTGGAAAAGTTATTACTGATGCTATGGTAAAATAAATAAAATACGCTCAGGGAGCACCGTTGTGGAAGTTGTGGCCATTTGAACTTTATAAAATATGTAAACTTGAACAACTCGTATGTTTATAAATTTGTATAACAGTTATTACTGCCGCTTTGAAAAATAATTAAAATACGGCAAGAGAGCACAGTTTTCGAAGTTGTATCTAATTGAACTTTAAAAAGTCCGTAAACATGAATACTCGTATGTTTATACATTTTTATAAAATTATTACTGCCGCTATTTAAAAAAAAAAATAAAAACTGTAAGGGAGCATACATTTTTATAAAAGTTATTACTGCCGCTTTGAAAAATAATTAAAATAGGGCAAGGAGCAACATTTTGGAAGATGAGGCTATTTGAACTTTGGAAAATCTGTAAACTTGAATAACTCGTATGTTTATATATTTTAGGAAAAGTAATTACTGCCGCTATGGTAAAATAAATAAAATACGCTAAGAGAGCAAAGGTTTGGATGTTGTGGCCACTTGAACTTTGTAAAATCTGTAAACCTGAATAACTCGTATGTTTATAAATTTTTGGAAAAGTTATTACTGATTCTATGGTAAAATAAATAAAATAAACTGTAAACTTGAATAACTCCTATGTTCATACATTTTTATAACAGTTATTACTGCCGCTATGGAAAAATAAATGAAATACGGCAAGAGAGAAACATTTTGGAAGTTGTGACCATTTGAACTTTATAAAATCTGTTAACTCGAATAACACGTATGTTTATACATTTTAATAAAAGTTATTACTGCCTCTTTGAAAAATAAATAAAATACGGCAAGGAGCAACATTTTGGAAGATGTGGCTATTTGAACTTTGGAAAACCTGTAAACGCGAATAACTCGTATGTTTATACATTTTTGGAAAAGTTATTACTGATGCTATGGTAAAATAAATAAAATACGCTAAGAGAGCAAAGGTTTGGAGTTGTGGCGATTTGAGCTTTGTAAAATCTGTAAACTAGAATATGGATAAATAAATAAAATACGGCAAGAGAGCAACATTTTGGAAGTTGTGGCCATTTTAACTTTATAAAATCTGCAAACTTGATTAACTCGTATGTTTATACATTTTTATAAAAGTTGTTTGACTTTATAAAATAAACTTGAGTAACTCGCATGTTTATACATTTTTGTAAAAGTTATTACTGATGCTCCATTAAAATAAATAAAATACGCTAAGAGAGCAAAGGTTTGGAGTTGTGGCGATTTGAGCTTTGTAAAATCTGTAAACTAGAATATGGAAAAATAAATAAAATACGGCAAGAGAGCAACATTTTGGAAGTTGTGGCCATTTTAACTTTATAAAATCTGCAAACTTGATTAACTCGTATGTTTATACATTTTTATAAAAGTTGTTTGACTTTATAAAATAAACTTGAGTAACTCGCATGTTTATACATTTTTGTAAAAGTTATTACTGATGCTATGGTAAAATTAATAAAATACGATCAGAGAGCAAAGTTTTGGAAGTTGTGGCCATTTGAACTTTGTAAAATCTGTAAACTTGAATAACTCGTATGTTTATATATTTTAGGAAAAGTAATTACTGCCGCTATGGTAAAATAAATAAAATACGCTAAGAGAGCTTTGGAGTTGTGGCCATTTTAACTTTATAAAATCTGCAAACTTGATTAACTCGTATGTTTATACATTTTTATAAAAGTTGTTTGACTTTATAAAATAAACTTGAGTAACTCGCATGTTTATACATTTTTGTAAAAGTTATTACTGATGCTATGGTAAAATTAATAAAATACGATCAGAGAGCAAAGTTTTGGAAGTTGTGGCCACTTGAACTTTGTAAAATCTGTAAACCTGAATAGCTCGTATGTTTATAAATTTTTGGAAAAGTTATTACTGATTCTATGGTAAAATAAATAAAATAAACTGTTAACTTGAATAACTCCTATGTTCATACATTTGTATAACAGTTATTACTGCCGCTATGGAAAAATAAATGAAATACGGCAAGAGAGAAACATTTCGGAAAATGTGGCCATTTGAACTTTGTAACATCTGTAAACCTGAATATGGAAAAATAAATAAAATTAATTTAGGAAAAGTAATTACTGCCGCTAAGGTAAAATAAATAAAATACGCTAAGAGAGCAAAGGTTTGGAGTTGTGGCGATTTGAACTTTGTAAAATCTGTAAACTAGAATATGGAAAAATAAATAAAATACGGCAAGGAGCAACATATGCTCGTATGTTTATACATTTTTGGAAAAGTTATTACTGATGCTATGGTAAAATAAATAAAATACGATCAGAGAGCAAAGTTTTGGAAGTTGTGGCCATTTGAACTTTGTAAAATCTGTAAACCTGAATATGGAAAAATAAATAAAATACGGCAAGATGGCATTATTTTGGAAGTTGTGCCCATTTGAACTTTGGAAAATCTGTAAACTTGAATAACTCGTATGTTTATATATTTTAGGAAAAGTAATTACTGCCGCTAAGGTAAAATAAATAAAATACGCTAAGAGAGCAAAGGTTTGGATGTTGTGGCCACTTGAACTTTATAAAATCTGCAAACTTGAATAACTCGTATGTTTATACATTTTTATACAAGTTGTTACTGATGCTATGGTAAAATAAATAAAATATTCTCAGGGAGCAAAGTTGTGGAAGTTGTGGCCATTGGAAATTTTAAAAATCTGTAAACTTGAACAACTCGTATGTTCATACATTTTTATAACAGTTATTACTGCCGCTTTGAAAAATAATTAAAATACGGCAAGAGAGCACAGTTTGGAAGTTGTAGCCAATTGAACTTTAAAAAGTCCGTAAACCTGAATACTTGTATGTTTATACATTTTTGGAAAAATTATTACTGCCGCTATTTAAAAAAAAATAAAAACATTTTGGAAGTTGTGGCCATTTGAACTTTGGAAAATCTGTAAACGCGAATAACTCGTATGTTTATACATTTTTGGAAAAGTTATTACTGATGCTATGGTAAAATAAATAAAATACGCTAAGAGAGCAAAGTTGTGGCCATTTGACTTTATAAAATAAACTTGAGTAACTCGCATGTTTATACATTTTTGTAAAAGTTATTACTGATGCTATGGTAAAATTAATAAAATACGATCAGAGAGCAAAGTTTTGGAAGTTGTGGCCATTTGAACTTTGTAAAATCTGTAAACCTGAATATGGAAAAATAAATAAAATACGGCAAGATGGCATTATTTTGGAAGTTGTGCCCATTTGAACTTTGGAAAATCTGTAAACCTGAATAACTCGTATGTTTATACATTTTTGGAAAAGTTATAACTGATGCTATGGTAAAATAAATAAAATACGCTCAGGGAGCACCGTTGTGGAAGTTGTGGCCATTTGAACTTTATAAAATATGTAAACTTGAACAACTCGTATGTTTATAAATTTGTATAACAGTTATTACTGCCGCTTTGAAAAATAATTAAAATACGGCACGAGAGCACAGTTTTCGAAGTTGTATCTAATTGAACTTTAAAAAGTCCGTAAACATGAATACTCGTATGTTTATACATTTTTATAAAATTATTACTGCCGCTATTTAAAAAAAAATAAAAACTGTAAGGGAGCATACATTTTTATAAAAGTTATTACTGCCGCTTTGAAAAATAATTAAAATACGGCAAGGAGCAACATTTTGGAAGATGAGGCTATTTGAACTTTGGAAAATCTGTAAACTTGAATAACTCGTATGTTTATATATTTTAGGAAAAGTAATTACTGCCGCTATGGTAAAATAAATAAAATACGCTAAGAGAGCAAAGGTTTGGATGTTGTGGCCACTTGAACTTTGTAAAATCTGTAAACCTGAATAACTCGTATGTTTATAAATTTTTGGAAAAGTTATTACTGATTCTATGGTAAAATAAATAAAATAAACTGTAAACTTGAATAACTCCTATGTTCATACATTTTTATAACAGTTATTACTGCCGCTATGGAAAAAAAAAAGAAACACGGCAAGAGAGAAACACTTTGGAAGTTGTGACCATTTGAACTTTATAAAATCTGTTAACTCGAATAACACGTATGTTTATACATTAAATAAAATACAATAAATAAAATACGGCAAGGAGCAACATTTTGGAAGATGTGGCTATTTGAACTTTGGAAAATCTGTAAACGCGAATAACTCGTATGTTTATACATTTTTGGAAAAGTTATTACTGATGCTATGGTAAAATAAATAAAATACGCTAAGAGAGCAAAGTTGTGGCCATTTGACTTTATAAAATAAACTTGAGTAACTCGCATGTTTATACATTTTTGTAAAAGTTATTACTGATGCTCCATTAAAATAAATAAAATACGCTAAGAGAGCAAAGGTTTGGATGTTGTGGCCACTTGAACTTTGTAAAATCTGTAAACCTGAATAACTCGTATGTTTATAAATTTTTGGAAAAGTTATTACTGATTCTATGGTAAAATAAACTGTTAACTTGAATAACTCCTATGTTCATACATTTGTATAACAGTTATTACTGCCGCTATGGAAAAATAAATGAAATACGGCAAGAGAGAAACATTTTGGAAGTTGTGGCCATTTGAACTTTGTAAAATCTGGAAACCTGAATATGGAAAAATAAATAAAATTAATTTAGGAAAAGTAATTACTGCCGCTAAGGTAAAATAAATAAAATACGCTAAGAGAGCAAAGGTTTGGAGTTGTGGCCATTTGAACTTTGTAAAATCTGTAAACCAGAATATGGAAAAATACATAAAATACGGCAGGAGAGCACCATTTTAGAAGTTGTGGCCATTTGAACTTTATAAAATCTGCAAACTTGAATAACTCGTATGTTTATACATTTTTGGAAAAGTTATTACTGATTCTATGGTAAAATAAATAAAATAAACTGTTAACTTGAATAACTCCTATGTTCATACATTTGTATAACAGTTATTACTGCCGCTATGGAAAAATAAATGAAATACGGCAAGAGAGAAACATTTTGGAAGTTGTGGCCATTTGAACTTTGTAAAATCTGTAAACCTGAATATGGCAAAATAAATAAAATTAATTTAGGAAAAGTAATTACTGCCGCTAAGGTAAAATAAATAAAATACGCTAAGAGAGCAAAGGTTTGGAGTTGTGGCCAGATGAACTTTGTAAAAT
Source organism: Sphenella marginata (assembly GCA_951509765.1). Lineage (NCBI taxonomy): Eukaryota > Metazoa > Arthropoda > Insecta > Diptera > Tephritidae > Sphenella > Sphenella marginata. Next base: position 67,503,842 of record OX608079.1, read on the forward strand.
CTGTGAACCAGAATATGGAAAAATAAATAAAATACGGCAGGAGAGCTACATTTTGAAAGTTGTGGCCATTTGAACTTTATAAAATCTGCAAACTTGAATAACTCGTATGTTTATACATTTTTATACAAGTTGTTACTGATGCTATGGTAAAATAAATAAAATATGCTCAGGGAGCTAAGTTGTGGAAGTTGTGGCCATTGGAAATTTTGAAAATCTGTAAACTTGAACAACTCGTATGTTCATACATTTTTATAACAGTTATTACTGCCGCTTTGAAAAATAATTAAAATACGGCAAGAGAGCACAGTTTGGAAGTTGTATCTAATTGAACTATAAAAAGTCCGTAAACCTGAATACTTGTATGTTTATACATTTTTGGAAAAATTATTACTGCCGCTATTTAAAAAAAAATAAAAACATTTTGGAAGTTGTGGCCATTTGAACTTTGGAAAATCTGTAAACGCGAATAACTCGTATGTTTATACATTTTTGGAAAAGTTATTTCTGATGCTATGGTAAAATAAATAAAATACGCTAAGAGAGCAAAGTTGTGGCCATTTGACTTTATAAAATAAACTTGAGTAACTCGCATGTTTATACATTTTTGTAAAAGTTATTACTGATGCTATGGTAAAATTAATAAAATACGATCAGAGAGCAAAGTTTTGGAAGTTGTGGCCATTTGAACTTTGTAAAATCTGTAAACCTGAATATGGAAAAATAAATAAAATACGGCAAGATGGCATTATTTTGGAAGTTGTGCCCATTTGAACTTTGGAAAATCTGTAAACCTGAATAACTCGTATGTTTATACATTTTTGGAAAAGTTATTACTGATGCTATGGTAAAATAAATAAAATACGCTCAGGGAGCACCGTTGTGGAAGTTGTGGCCATTTGAACTTTATAAAATATGTAAACTTGAACAACTCGTATGTTTATAAATTTGTATAACAGTTATTACTGCCGCTTTGAAAAATAATTAAAATACGGCAAGAGAGCACAGTTTTCGAAGTTGTATCTAATTGAACTTTAAAAAGTCCGTAAACATGAATACTCGTATGTTTATACATTTTTATAAAATTATTACTGCCGCTATTTAAAAAAAAATAAAAACTGTAAGGGAGCATACATTTTTATAAAAGTTATTACTGCCGCTTTGAAAAATAATTAAAATACGGCAAGGAGCAACATTTTGGAAGATGAGGCTATTTGAACTTTGGAAAATCTGTAAACATGAATACTCGTATGTTTATACATTTTTATAAAATTATTACTGCCGCTATTTAAAAAAAAATAAAAACTGTAAGGGAGCATACATTTTTATAAAAGTTATTACTGCCGCTTTGAAAAATAATTAAAATACGGCAAGGAGCAACATTTTGGAAGATGAGTATGTATGAGTATGTTTATATATTTTAGGAAAAGTAATTACTGCCGCTATGGTAAAATAAATAAAATACGCTAAGAGAGCAAAGGTTTGGATGTTGTGGCCACTTGAACTTTGTAAAATCTGTAAACCTGAATAACACGTATGTTTATAAATTTTTGGAAAAGTTATTACTGATTCTATGGTAAAATAAATAAAATAAACTGTAAACTTGAATAAATCCTATGTCCATACATTTTTATAACAGTTATTACTGCCGCTATTGAAAAATAAATGAAATACGGCTAGAGAGAAACATTTTGGAAGTTGTTTCCATTTGAACTTTATAAAATCTGTTAACTCGAATAACACGTATGTAAAATAAATAAAATACGCTAAGAGAGCAAAGTTGTGGCCATTTGACTTTATAAAATAAACTTGAGTAACTCGCATGTTTATATATTTTAGGAAAAGTTATTACTGATGCTCCATTAAAGTAAATAAAATACGCTAAGAGAGCAAAGGTTTGGAGTTGTGGCGATTTGAACTTTGTAAAATCTGTAAACCTGAATAACTCGTATGTTTATAAATTTTTGGAAAAGTTATTACTGATTCTATGGTAAAATAAATAAAATAAACTGTAAACTTGAATAACTCCTATGTTCATACATTTTTATAACAGTTATTACTGCCGCTATGGAAAAATAAATGAAATACGGCAAGAGAGAAACATTTTGGAAGTTGTGACCATTTGAACTTTATAAAATCTGTTAACTCGAATAACACGTATGTTTATACATTTTAATAAAAGTTATTACTGCCTCTTTGAAAAATAAATAAAATACGGCAAGGAGCAACATTTTGGAAGATGTGGCTATTTGAACTTTGGAAAATCTGTAAACGCGAATAACTCGTATGTTTATACATTTTTGGAAAAGTTATTACTGATGCTATGGTAAAATAAATAAAATAGGCTAAGAGAGCAAAGGTTTGGAGTTGTGGCGATTTGAGCTTTGTAAAATCTGTAAACTAGAATATGGATAAATAAATAAAATACGGCAAGAGAGCAACATTTTGGAAGTTGTGGCCATTTTAACTTTATAAAATCTGCAAACTTGATTAACTCGTATGTTTATACATTTTTATAAAAGTTGTTTGACTTTATAAAAAAAACTTGAGTAACTCGCATGTTTATACATTTTTGTAAAAGTTATTACTGATGCTCCATTAAAATAAATAAAATACGCTAAGAGAGCAAAGGTTTGGAGTTGTGGCGATTTGAGCTTTGTAAAATCTGTAAACTAGAATATGGAAAAATAAATAAAATACGGCAAGAGAGCAACATTTTGGAAGTTGTGGCCATTTTAACTTTATAAAATCTGCAAACTTGATTAACTCGTATGTTTATACATTTTTATAAAAGTTGTTTGACTTTATAAAATAAACTTGAGTAACTCGCATGTTTATACATTTTTGTAAAAGTTATTACTGATGCTATGGTAAAATTAATAAAATACGATCAGAGAGCAAAGTTTTGGAAGTTGTGGCCATTTGAACTTTGTAAAATCTGTAAACTTGAATAACTCGTATGTTTATATATTTTAGGAAAAGTAATTACTGCCGCTATGGTAAAATAAATAAAATAGTCTAAGAGAGCTTTGGAGTTGTGGCCATTTTAACTTTATAAAATCTGCAAACTTGATTAACTCGTATGTTTATACATTTTTATAAAAGTTGTTTGACTTTATAAAATAAACTTGAGTAACTCGCATGTTTATACATTTTTGTAAAAGTTATTACTGATGCTATGGTAAAATTAATAAAATACGATCAGAGAGCAAAGTTTTGGAAGTTGTGCACTTGAACTTTGTAAAATCTGTAAACCTGAATAGCTCGTATGTTTATAAATTTTTGGAAAAGTTATTACTGATTCTATGGTAAAATAAATAAAATAAACTGTTAACTTGAATAACTCCTATGTTCATACATTTGTATAACAGTTATTACTGCCGCTATGGAAAAATAAATGAAATACGGCAAGAGAGAAACATTTCGGAAGTTGTGGCCATTTGAACTTTGTAAAATCTGTAAACCTGAATATGGAAAAATAAATAAAATTAATTTAGGAAAAGTAATTACTGCCGCTAAGGTAAAATAAATAAAATACGCTAAGAGAGCAAAGGTTTGGAGTTGTGGCGATTTGAACTTTGTAAAATCTGTAAACTAGAATATGGAAAAATAAATAAAATACGGCAAGGAGCAACATTTTGGAAGATGTGGCTATTTGAACTTTGGAAAATCTGTAAACGCGAATAACTCGTATGTTTATACATTTTTGGAAAAGTTATTACTGATGCTATGGTAAAATAAATAAAATACGATCAGAGAGCAAAGTTTTGGAAGTTGTGGCCATTTGAACTTTGTAAAACTGTAAACCTGAATATGGAAAAATAAATAAAATACGGCAAGATGGCATTATTTTGGAAGTTGTGCCCATTTGAACTTTGGAAAATCTGTAAACTTGAATAACTCGTATGTTTATATATTTTAGGAAAAGTAATTACTGCCGCTAAGGTAAAATAAATAAAATACGCTAAGAGAGCAAAGGTTTGGATGTTGTGGCCACTTGAACTTTATAAAATCTGCAAACTTGAATAACTCGTATGTTTATACATTTTTATACAAGTTGTTACTGATGCTATTGTAAAATAAATAAAATATGCTCAGGGAGCAAAGTTGTGGAAGTTGTGGCCATTGGAAATTTTGAAAATCTGTAAACTTGAACAACTCGTATGTTCATACATTTTTATAACAGTTATTACTGCCGCTTTGAAAAATAATTAAAATACGGCAAGAGAGCACAGTTTGGAAGTTGTAGCCAATTGAACTTTAAAAAGTCGGTAAACCTGAATACTTGTATGTTTATACATTTTTGGAAAAATTATTACTGCCGCTATTTAAAAAAAAATAAAAACATTTTGGAAGTTGTGGCCATTTCAACTTTGGAAAATCTGTAAACGCGAATAACTCGTATGTTTATACATTTTTGGAAAAGTTATTACTGATGCTATGGTAAAATAAATAAAATACGCTAAGAGAGCAAAGTTGTGGCCATTTGACTTTATAAAATAAACTTGAGTAACTCGCATGTTTATACATTTTTGTAAAAGTTATTACTGATGCTATGGTAAAATTAATAAAATACGATCAGAGAGCAAAGTTTTGGAAGTTGTGGCCATTTGAACTTTGTAAAATCTGTAAACCTGAATATGGAAAAATAAATAAAATACGGCAAGATGGCATTATTTTGGAAGTTGTGCCCATTTGAACTTTGGAAAATCTGTAAACCTGAATAACTCGTATGTTTATACATTTTTGGAAAAGTTATAACTGATGCTATGGTAAAATAAATAAAATACGCTCAGGGAGCACCGTTGTGGAAGTTGTGGCCATTTGAACTTTATAAAATATGTAAACTTGAACAACTCGTATGTTTATAAATTTGTATAACAGTTATTACTGCCGCTTTGAAAAATAATTAAAATACGGCACGAGAGCACAGTTTTCGAAGTTGTATCTAATTGAACTTTAAAAAGTCCGTAAACATGAATACTCGTATGTTTATACATTTTTATAAAATTATTACTGCCGCTATTTAAAAAAAAATAAAAACTGTAAGGGAGCATACATTTTTATAAAAGTTATTACTGCCGCTTTGAAAAATAATTAAAATACGGCAAGGAGCAACATTTTTGGAGATTAGGCTATTTGAACTTTGGAAAATCTGTAAACTTGAATAACTCGTATGTTTATATATTTTAGGAAAAGTAATTACTGCCGCTATGGTAAAATAATTAAAATACGCTAAGAGAGCAAAGGTTTGGATGTTGTGGCCACTTGAACTTTGTAAAATCTGTAAACCTGAATAACTCGTATGTTTATAAATTTTTGGAAAAGTTATTACTGATTCTATGGTAAAATAAATAAAATAAACTGTAAACTTGAATAACTCCTATGTTCATACATTTTTATAACAGTTATTACTGCCGCTATGGAAAAAAAAAGAAACACGGCAAGAGAGAAACACTTTGGAAGTTGTGACCATTTGAACTTTATAAAATCTGTTAACTCGAATAACACGTATGTTTATACATTAAATAAAATACAATAAATAAAATACGGCAAGGAGCAACATTTTGGAAGATGTGGCTATTTGAACTTTGGAAAATCTGTAAACGCGAATAACTCGTATGTTTATACATTTTTGGAAAAGTTATTACTGATGCTATGGTAAAATATGTAAATAAAATACGCTAAGAGAGCAAAGTTGTGGCCATTTGACTTTATAAAATAAACTTGAGTAACTCGCATGTTTATACATTTTTGTAAAAGTTATTACTGATGCTCCATTAAAATAAATAAAATACGCTAAGAGAGCAAAGGTTTGGATGTTGTGGCCACTTGAACTTTGTAAAATCTGTAAACCTGAATAACTCGTATGTTTATAAATTTTTGGAAAAGTTATTACTGATTCTATGGTAAAATAAACTGTTAACTTGAATAACTCCTATGTTCATACATTTGTATAACAGTTATTACTGCCGCTATGGAAAAATAAATGAAATACGGCAAGAGATAAACATTTTGGAAGTTGTGGCCATTTGAACTTTGTAAAATCTGTAAACCTGAATATGGAAAAATAAATAAAATTAATTTAGGAAAAGTAATTACTGCCGCTAAGGTAAAATAAATAAAATACGCTAAGAGAGCAAAGGTTTGGAGTTGTGGCCATTTGAACTTTGTAAAATCTGTAAACCAGAATATGGAAAAATACATAAAATACGGCAGGAGAGCACCATTTTAGAAGTTGTGGCCATTTGAACTTTGCAAAATCTGTAAACCAGAATATGGAAAAATAAATAAAATTAATTTAGGAAAAGTTATTACTGCCGCTAAGGTAAAATTAATAAAATACGATCAGGGAGCAAAGTTTTGGAAGTTGTGGCCATTTGAACTTTGTAAAATCTGTAAACCTGAATATGGAAAAATAAATAAAATACGGCAAGATGGCATTATTTTGGAAGTTGTGCCCATTTGAACTTTGGAAAATCTGTAAACTTGAATAACTCGTATGTTTATATATTTTAGCAAAAGTAATTACTGCCGCTATGGTAAAATAAATAAAATACGCTAAGAGAGCAAAGGTTTGGATGTTGTGGCCACTTGAACTTTGTAAAATCTGTAAACCTGAATAACTCGTATGTTTATAAATTTTTGGAAAAGTTATTACTGATTCTATGGTAAAATAAATAAAATAAACTGTTAACTTGAATAACTCCTATGTTCATACATTTGTATAACAATTATTACTGCCGCTATGGAAAAATAAATGAAATACGGCAAGAGAAACATTTCGGAAGTTGTGGCCATTTGAACTTTGCAAAATCTGTAAACTAGAATATGGAAAAATAAATAAAATTAATTTAGGAAAAGTAATTACTGCCGCTAAGGTAAAATAAATAAAATACGCTAAGAGAGCAAAGGTTTGGAGTTGTGGCGATTTGAACTTTGTAAAATCTGTAAACTAGAATATGGAAAAATAAATAAAATACGGCAAGGAGCAACATTTTGGAAGATGTGGCTATTTGAACTTTGGAAAATCTGTAAACGCGAATAACTCGTATGTTTATACATTTTTGGAAAAGTTATTACTGATGCTATGGTAAAATAAATAAAATACGATCAGAGAGCAAAGTTTTGGAAGTTGTGGCCATTTGAACTTTGTAAAATCTGTAAACCTGAATATGGAAAAATAAATAAAATACGGCAAGATGGCATTATTTTGGAAGTTGTGCCCATTTGAACTTTGGAAAATCTGTAAACTTGAATAACTCGTATGTTTATATATTTTAGGAAAAGTATTTACTGCCGCTATGGTAAAATAAATAAAATACGCTAAAAGAGCAAAGGTTTGGATGTTGTGGCCACTTGAACTTTGTAAAATCTGTAAACCTGAATAACTCGTATGCTTATAAATTTTTGGAAAAGTTATTACTGATTCTATGGTAAAATAAACTGTTAACTTGAATAACTCCTATGTTCATACATTTGTATAACAGTTATTACTGCCGCTATGGAAAAATAAATGAAATACGGCAAGGGAGAAACATTTTGGAAGTTGTGGCCATTTGAACTTTGTAAAATCTGTAAACCTGAATATGGAAAAATAAATAAAATTAATTTAGGAAAAGTAATTACTGCCGCTAAGGTAAAATAAATAAAATACGCTAAGAGAGCAAAGGTTTGGAGTTGTGGCCATTTGAACTTTGTAAAATCTGTAAACCAGAATATGGAAAAATACATAAAATACGGCAGGAGAGCAACATTTTGGAAGTTGTGGCCATTTGAACTTATAAAATCTGCAAACTTGAATAACTCGTATGTTTATACATTTTTGGAAAAGTTATTACTGATTCTATGGTAAAATAAATAAAATAAACTGTTAACTTGAATAACTCCTATGTTCATACATTTGTATAACAGTTATTACTGCCGCTATGGAAAAATAAATGAAATACGGCAAGAGAGAAACATTTTGGAAGTTGTGGCCATTTGAACTTTGTAAAATCTGTAAACCTGAATATGGAAAAATAAATAAAATTAATTTAGGAAAAGTAATTACTGCCGCTAAGGTAAAATAAATAAAATACGCTAAGAGAGCAAAGGTTTGGAGTTGTGGCCATTTGAACTTTGTAAAATCTGTAAACCAGAATATGGAAAAATACATAAAGTACGGCAGGAGAGCAACATTTTGGAAGTTGTGGCCATTTGAACTTATAAAATCTGCAAACTTGAATAACTCGTATGTTTATACATTTTTGGAAAAGTTATTACTGATTCTATGGTAAAATAAATAAAATAAACTGTTAACTTGAATAACTCCTATGATCATACATTTGTATAACAGTTATTACTGCCGCTATGGAAAAATAAATGAAATACGGCAAGAGAGAAACATTTTGGAAGTTGTGGCCATTTGAACTTTGTAAAATCTGTAAACCTGAATATGGAAAAATAAATAAATTTAATTTAGGAAAAGTAATTACTGCCGCTAAGGTAAAATAAATAAAATACGCTAAGAGAGCAAAGGTTTGGAGTTGTGGCCAGATGAACTTTGTAAAATCTGTGAACCAGAATATGGAAAAATAAATAAAATACGGCAGGAGAGCTACATTTTGGAAGTTGTGGCCATTTGAACTTTATAAAATCTGCAAACTTGAATAACTCGTATGTTTATACATTTTTATACAAGTTGTTACTGATGCTATGGTAAAATAAATAATATATGCTCAGGGAGCAAAGTTGTGGAAGTTGTGGCCATTGGAAATTTTGAAAATCTGTAAACTTGAACAACTCGTATGTTCATACATTTTTATAACAGTTATTACTGCCGCTTTGAAAAATAATTAAAATACGGCAAGAGAGCACAGTTTGGAAGTTGTAGCCAATTGAACTTTAAAAAGTCCGTAAACCTGAATACTTGTATGTTTATACATTTTTGGAAAAATTATTACTGCCGCTATTTAAAAAAAAATAAAAACATTTTTAGAGTTGTGGCCATTTGAACTTTGGAAAATCTGTAAACGCGAATAACTCGTATGTTTATACATTTTTGGAAAAGTTATTACTGATGCTATGGTAAAATAAATAAAATACTCTAAGAGAGCAAAGTTGTGGCCATTTGACTTTATAAAATAAACTTGAGTAACTCGCATGTTTATACATTTTTGTAAAAGTTATTACTGATGCTATGTAAAATTAATAAAATACGATCAGAGAGCAAAGTTTTGGAAGTTGTGGCCATTTGAACTTTGTAAAATCTGTAAACCTGAATATGGAAAAATAAATAAAATACGGCAAGATGGCATTATTTTGGAAGTTGTGCCCATTTGAACTTTGGAAAATCTGTAAACCTGAATAACTCGTATGTTTATACATTTTTGGAAAAGTTATAACTGATGCTATGGTAAAATAAATAAAATACGCTCAGGGAGCACCGTTGTGGAAGTTGTGGCCATTTGAACTTTATAAAATATGTAAACTTGAACAACTCGTATGTTTATAAATTTGTATAACAGTTATTACTGCCGCTTTGAAAAATAATTAAAATACGGCACGAGAGCACAGTTTTCGAAGTTGTATCTAATTGAACTTTAAAAAGACCATACATGAATACTCGTATGTTTATACATTTTTATAAAATTATTACTGTCGCTATTTAAAAAAAAATAAAAACTGTAAGGGAGCATACATTTTTATAAAAGTTATTACTGCCGCTTTGAAAAATAATTAAAATACGGCAAGGAGAAACATTTTGGAAGATGAGGCTATTTGAACTTTGGAAAATCTGTAAACTTGAATAACTCGTATGTTTATATATTTTAGGAAAAGTAATTACTGCCGCTATGGTAAAATAAAGAAAATACGCTAAGAGAGCAAAGGTTTGGATGTTGTGGCCACTTGAACTTTGTAAAATCTGTAAACCTGAATAACTCGTATGTTTATAAATTTTTGGAAAAGTTATTACTGATTCTATGGTAAAATAAATAAAATAAACTGTAAACTTGAATAACTCCTATGTTCATACATTTTTATAACAGTTATTACTGCCGCTATGAAAAAAAAAAAGAAACACGGCAAGAGAGAAACACTTTGGAAGTTGTGACCATTTGAACTTTATAAAATCTGTTAACTCGAATAACACGTATGTTTATACATTAAATAAAATACAATAAATAAAATACGGCAAGGAGCAACATTTTGGAAGATGTGGCTATTTGAACTTTGGAAAATCTGTAAACGCGAATAACTCGTATGTTTATACATTTTTGGAAAAGTTATTACTGATGCTATGGTAAAATAAATAAAATACGCTAAGAGAGCAAAGTTGTGGCCATTTGACTTTATAAAATAAACTTGAGTAACTCGCATGTTTATACATTTTTGTAAAAGTTATTACTGATGCTATGGTAAAATTAATAAAATACGATCAGAGAGCAAAGTTTTGGAAGTTGTGGCCATTTGAACTTTGTAAAATCTGTAAACCTGAATATGGAAAAATAAATAAAATACGGCAAGATGGCATTATTTTGGAAGTTGTGCCCATTTGAACTTTGGAAAATCTGTAAACCTGAATAACTCGTATGTTTATACATTTTTGGAAAAGTTATTACTGATGCTATGGTAAAATAAACTGTTAACTTGAATAACTCCTATGTTCATACATTTGTATAACAGTTATTACTGCCGCTATGGAAAAATAAATGAAATACGGCAAGGGAGAAACATTTTGGAAGTTGTGGCCATTTGAACTTTGTAAAATCTGTAAACCTGAATATGGAAAAATAAATAAAATTAATTTAGGAAAAGTAATTACTGCCGCTAAGGTAAAATAAATAAAATACGCTAAGAGAGCAAAGGTTTGGAGTTGTGGCCATTTGAACTTTGTAAAATCTGTAAACCAGAATATGGAAAAATACATAAAATACGGCAGGAGAGCAACATTTTGGAAGTTGTGGCCATTTGAACTTATAAAATCTGCAAACTTGAATAACTCGTATGTTTATACATTTTTGGAAAAGTTATTACTGATTCTATGGTAAAATAAATAAAATAAACTGTTAACTTGAATAACTCCTATGTTCATACATTTGTATAACAGTTATTACTGCCGCTATGGAAAAATAAATGAAATACGGCAAGAGAGAAACATTTTGGAAGTTGTGGCCATTTGAACTTTGTAAAATCTGTAAACCTGAATATGGAAAAATAAATAAAATTAATTTAGGAAAAGTAATTACTGCCGCTAAGGTAAAATAAATAAAATACGCTAAGAGAGCAAAGGTTTGGAGTTGTGGCCATTTGAACTTTGTAAAATCTGTAAACCAGAATATGGAAAAATACATAAAGTACGGCAGGAGAGCAACATTTTGGAAGTTGTGGCCATTTGAACTTATAAAATCTGCAAACTTGAATAACTCGTATGTTTATACATTTTTGGAAAAGTTATTACTGATTCTATGGTAAAATAAATAAAATAAACTGTTAACTTGAATAACTCCTATGATCATACATTTGTATAACAGTTATTACTGCCGCTATGGAAAAATAAATGAAATACGGCAAGAGAGAAACATTTTGGAAGTTGTGGCCATTTGAACTTTGTAAAATCTGTAAACCTGAATATGGAAAAATAAATAAAATTAATTTAGGAAAAGTAATTACTGCCGCTAAGGTAAAATAAATAAAATACGCTAAGAGAGCAAAGGTTTGGAGTTGTGGCCAGATGAACTTTGTAAAATCTGTGAACCAGAATATGGAAAAATAAATAAAATACGGCAGGAGAGCTACATTTTGGAAGTTGTGGCCATTTGAACTTTATAAAATCTGCAAACTTGAATAACTCGTATGTTTATACATTTTTATACAAGTTGTTACTGATGCTATGGTAAAATAAATAATATATGCTCAGGGAGCAAAGTTGTGGAAGTTGTGGCCATTGGAAATTTTGAAAATCTGTAAACTTGAACAACTCGTATGTTCATACATTTTTATAACAGTTATTACTGCCGCTTTGAAAAATAATTAAAATACGGCAAGAGAGCACAGTTTGGAAGTTGTAGCCAATTGAACTTTAAAAAGTCCGTAAACCTGAATACTTGTATGTTTATACATTTTTGGAAAAATTATTACTGCCGCTATTTAAAAAAAAATAAAAACATTTTTAGAGTTGTGGCCATTTGAACTTTGGAAAATCTGTAAACGCGAATAACTCGTATGTTTATACATTTTTGGAAAAGTTATTACTGATGCTATGGTAAAATAAATAAAATACGCTAAGAGAGCAAAGTTGTGGCCATTTGACTTTATAAAATAAACTTGAGTAACTCGCATGTTTATACATTTTTGTAAAAGTTATTACTGATGCTATGTAAAATTAATAAAATACGATCAGAGAGCAAAGTTTTGGAAGTTGTGGCCATTTGAACTTTGTAAAATCTGTAAACCTGAATATGGAAAAATAAATAAAATACGGCAAGATGGCATTATTTTGGAAGCTGTGCCCATTTGAACTTTGGAAAATCTGTAAACCTGAATAACTCGTATGTTTATACATTTTTGGAAAAGTTATAACTGATGCTATGGTAAAATAAATAAAATACGCTCAGGGAGCACCGTTGTGGAAGTTGTGGCCATTTGAACTTTATAAAATATGTAAACTTGAACAACTCGTATGTTTATAAATTTGTATAACAGTTATTACTGCCGCTTTGAAAAATAATTAAAATACGGCACGAGAGCACAGTTTTCGAAGTTGTATCTAATTGAACTTTAAAAAGACCATACATGAATACTCGTATGTTTATACATTTTTATAAAATTATTACTGCCGCTATTTAAAAAAAAATAAAAACTGTAAGGGAGCATACATTTTTATAAAAGTTATTACTGCCGCTTTGAAAAATAATTAAAATACGGCAAGGAGAAACATTTTGGAAGATGAGGCTATTTGAACTTTGGAAAATCTGTAAACTTGAATAACTCGTATGTTTATATATTTTAGGAAAAGTAATTACTGCCGCTATGGTAAAATAAATAAAATACGCTAAGAGAGCAAAGGTTTGGATGTTGTGGCCACTTGAACTTTGTAAAATCTGTAAACCTGAATAACTCGTATGTTTATAAATTTTTGGAAAAGTTATTACTGATTCTATGGTAAAATAAATAAAATAAACTGTAAACTTGAATAACTCCTATGTTCATACATTTTTATAACAGTTATTACTGCCGCTATGAAAAAAAAAAAGAAACACGGCAAGAGAGAAACACTTTGGAAGTTGTGACCATTTGAACTTTATAAAATCTGTTAACTCGAATAACACGTATGTTTATACATTAAATAAAATACAATAAATAAAATACGGCAAGGAGCAACATTTTGGAAGATGTGGCTATTTGAACTTTGGAAAATCTGTAAACGCGAATAACTCGTATGTTTATACATTTTTGGAAAAGTTATTACTGATGCTATGGTAAAATAAATAAAATACGCTAAGAGAGCAAAGTTGTGGCCATTTGACTTTATAAAATAAACTTGAGTAACTCGCATGTTTATACATTTTTGTAAAAGTTATTACTGATGCTATGGTAAAATTAATAAAATACGATCAGAGAGCAAAGTTTTGGAAGTTGTGGCCATTTGAACTTTGTAAAATCTGTAAACCTGAATATGGAAAAATAAATAAAATACGGCAAGATGGCATTATTTTGGAAGTTGTGCCCATTTGAACTTTGGAAAATCTGTAAACCTGAATAACTCGTATGTTTATACATTTTTGGAAAAGTTATTACTGATGCTATGGTAAAATAAATAAAATACGCTCAGGGAGCACCGTTGTGGAAGTTGTGGCCATTTGAACTTTATAAAATATGTAAACTTGAACAACTCGTATGTTTATAAATTTGTATAATAGTTATTACTGCCGCTTTGAAAAATAATTAAAATACGGCAAGAGAGCACAGTTTTCGAAGTTGTATCTAATTGAACTTTAAAAAGTCCGTAAACATGAATACTCGTATGTTTATACATTTTTATAAAATTATTACTGCCGCTATTTAAAAAAAAATAAAAACTGTAAGGGAGCATACATTTTTATAAAAGTTATTACTGCCGCTTTGAAAAATAATTAAAATACGGCAAGGAGCAACATTTTGGAAGATGAGGCTATTTGAACTTTGGAAAATCTGTAAACTTGAATAACTCGTATGTTTATATATTTTAGGAAAAGTAATTACTGCCGCTATGGTAAAATAAATAAAATACGCTAAGAGAGCAAAGGTTTGGATGTTGTGGCCACTTGAACTTTGTAAAATCTGTAAACCTGAATAACTCGTATGTTTATAAATTTTTGGAAAAGTTATTACTGATTCTATGGTAAAATAAATAAAATAAACTGTTAACTTGAATAACTCCTATGTTCATACATTTGTATAACAGTTATAACTGCCGCTATGGAAAAATAAATGAAATACGGCAAGAGAGAAACATTTTGGAAGTTGTGGCCATTTGAACTTTGTAAAATCTGTAAACCTGAATATGGAAAAATAAATAAAATTAATTTAGGAAAAGTAATTACTGCCGCTAAGGTAAAATAAATAAAATACGCTAAACTTGAGTAACTCGCATGTTTATACATTTTTGTAAAAGTTATTACTGATGCTCCATTAAAGTAAATAAAATACGCTAAGAGAGCAAAGGTTTGGAGTTGTGGCGATTTGAACTTTGTAAAATCTGTAAACTAGAATATGGAAAAATAAATAAAATACGGCAAGAGAGCAATATTTTGGAAGTTGTGGCCATTTTAACTTTATAAAATCTGCAAACTTGATTAACTCGTATGTTTATACATTTTTATAAAAGTTGTTTGACTTTATAAAATAAACTTGAGTAACTCGCATGTTTATACATTTTTGTAAAAGTTATTACTGCCGCTAAGGTAAAATTAATAAAATACGATCAGAGAGCAAAGTTTTGGAAGTTGTGGCCATTTGAACTTTGTAAAATCTGTAAACCTGAATATGGAAAAATAAATAAAATACGGCAAGATGGCATTATTTTGGAAGTTGTGCCCATTTGAACTTTGGAAAATCTGTAAACTTGAATAACTCGTATGTTTATATATTTTAGGAAAAGTAATTACTGCCGCTATGGTAAAATAAATAAAATACGCTAAGAGAGCAAAGGTTTGGATGTTGTGGCCACCTGAACTTTGTAAAATCTGTAAACCTGAATAACTCGTATGTTTATAAATTTTTGGAAAAGTTATTACTGATTCTATGGTAAAATAAATAAAATAAACTGTAAACTTGAATAACTCCTATGTTCATACATTTTTATAACAGTTATTACTGCCGCTATGGAAAAATAAATGAAATACGGCTAGAGAGAAACATTTTGGAAGTTGTGACCATTTGAACTTTATAAAATCTGTTAACTCGAATAACACGTATGTAAAATAAATAAAATACGCTAAGAGAGCAAAGTTGTGGCCATTTGACTTTATAAAATAAACTTGAGTAACTCGCATGTTTATACATTTTTGTAAAAGTTATTACTGATGCTCCATTAAAGTAAATAAAATACGCTAAGAGAGCAAAGGTTTGGAGTTGTGGCGATTTGAACTTTGTAAAATCTGTAAACTAGAATATGGAAAAATAAATAAAATACGGCAAGGAGCAACATTTTGGAAGATGTGGCTATTTGAACTTTGGAAAATCTGTAAACGCGAATAACTCGTATGTTTATACATTTTTGGAAAAGTTATTACTGATGCTATGGTAAAATAAATAAAATACGATCAGAGAGCAAAGTTTTGGAAGTTGTGGCCATTTGAACTTTGTAAAATCTGTAAACCTGAATATGGAAAAATAAATAAAATACGGCAAGATGGCATTATTTTGGAAGTTGTGCCCATTTGAACTTTGGAAAATCTGTAAACTTGAATAACTCGTATGTTTATATATTTTAGGAAAAGTAATTACTGCCGCTATGGTAAAATAAATAAAATACGCTAAGAGAGCAAAGGTTTGGATGTTGTGGCCACTTGAACTTTGTAAAATCTGTAAACCTGAAACCATGTTTATAAATTTTTGGAAAAGTTATTACTGATTCTATGGTAAAATAAACTGTTAACTTGAATAACTCCTATGTTCATACATTTGTATAACAGTTATTACTGCCGCTATGGAAAAATAAATGAAATGCGGCAAGAGGAAACATTTTGGAAGTTGTGGCCATTTGAACTTTGTAAAATCTGTAAACCTGAATATGGAAAAATAAATAAAATTAATTTAGGAAAAGTAATTACTGCCGCTAAGGTAAAATAAATAAAATACGCTAAGAGAGCAAAGGTTTGGAGTTGTGGCCAGATGAACTTTGTAAAATCTGTGAACCAGAATATGGAAAAATAAATAAAATACGGCAGGAGAGCTACATTTTGGAAGTTGTGGCCATTTGAACTTTATAAAATCTGCAAACTTGAATAACTCGTATGTTTATACATTTTTATACAAGTTGTTACTGATGCTATGGTAAAATAAATAATATATGCTCAGGGAGCAAAGTTGTGGAAGTTGTGGCCATTGGAAATTTTGAAAATCTGTAAACTTGAACAACTCGTATGTTCATACATTTTTATAACAGTTATTACTGCCGCTTTGAAAAATAATTAAAATACGGCAAGAGAGCACAGTTTGGAAGTTGTAGCCAATTGAACTTTAAAAAGTCCGTAAACCTGAATACTTGTATGTTTATACATTTTTGGAAAAATTATTACTGCCGCTATTTAAAAAAAAATAAAAACATTTTTAGAGTTGTGGCCATTTGAACTTTGGAAAATCTGTAAACGCGAATAACTCGTATGTTTATACATTTTTGGAAAAGTTATTACTGATGCTATGGTAAAATAAATAAAATACGCTAAGAGAGCAAAGTTGTGGCCATTTGACTTTATAAAATAAACTTGAGTAACTCGCATGTTTATACATTTTTGTAAAAGTTATTACTGATGCTATGTAAAATTAATAAAATACGATCAGAGAGCAAAGTTTTGGAAGTTGTGGCCATTTGAACTTTGTAAAATCTGTAAACCTGAATATGGAAAAATAAATAAAATACGGCAAGATGGCATTATTTTGGAAGTTGTGCCCATTTGAACTTTGGAAAATCTGTAAACCTGAATAACTCGTATGTTTATACATTTTTGGAAAAGTTATAACTGATGCTATGGTAAAATAAATAAAATACGCTCAGGGAGCACCGTTGTGGAAGTTGTGGCCATTTGAACTTTATAAAATATGTAAACTTGAACAACTCGTATGTTTATAAATTTGTATAACAGTTATTACTGCCGCTTTGAAAAATAATTAAAATACGGCACGAGAGCACAGTTTTCGAAGTTGTATCTAATTGAACTTTAAAAAGACCATACATGAATACTCGTATGTTTATACATTTTTATAAAATTATTACTGCCGCTATTTAAAAAAAAATAAAAACTGTAAGGGAGCATACATTTTTATAAAAGTTATTACTGCCGCTTTGAAAAATAATTAAAATACGGCAAGGAGAAACATTTTGGAAGATGAGGCTATTTGAACTTTGGAAAATCTGTAAACTTGAATAACTCGTATGTTTATATATTTTAGGAAAAGTAATTACTGCCGCTATGGTAAAATAAATAAAATACGCTAAGAGAGCAAAGGTTTGGATGTTGTGGCCACTTGAACTTTGTAAAATCTGTAAACCTGAATAACTCGTATGTTTATAAATTTTTGGAAAAGTTATTACTGATTCTATGGTAAAATAAATAAAATAAACTGTAAACTTGAATAACTCCTATGTTCATACATTTTTATAACAGTTATTACTGCCGCTATGAAAAAAAAAAAGAAACACGGCAAGAGAGAAACACTTTGGAAGTTGTGACCATTTGAACTTTATAAAATCTGTTAACTCGAATAACACGTATGTTTATACATTAAATAAAATACAATAAATAAAATACGGCAAGGAGCAACATTTTGGAAGATGTGGCTATTTGAACTTTGGAAAATCTGTAAACGCGAATAACTCGTATGTTTATACATTTTTGGAAAAGTTATTACTGATGCTATGGTAAAATAAATAAAATACGCTAAGAGAGCAAAGTTGTGGCCATTTGACTTTATAAAATAAACTTGAGTAACTCGCATGTTTATACATTTTTGTAAAAGTTATTACTGATGCTATGGTAAAATTAATAAAATACGATCAGAGAGCAAAGTTTTGGAAGTTGTGGCCATTTGAACTTTGTAAAATCTGTAAACCTGAATATGGAAAAATAAATAAAATACGGCAAGATGGCATTATTTTGGAAGTTGTGCCCATTTGAACTTTGGAAAATCTGTAAACCTGAATAACTCGTATGTTTATACATTTTTGGAAAAGTTATTACTGATGCTATGGTAAAATAAATAAAATACGCTCAGGGAGCACCGTTGTGGAAGTTGTGGCCATTTGAACTTTATAAAATATGTAAACTTGAACAACTCGTATGTTTATAAATTTGTATAATAGTTATTACTGCCGCTTTGAAAAATAATTAAAATACGGCAAGAGAGCACAGTTTTCGAAGTTGTATCTAATTGAACTTTAAAAAGTCCGTAAACATGAATACTCGTATGTTTATACATTTTTATAAAATTATTACTGCCGCTATTTAAAAAAAAATAAAAACTGTAAGGGAGCATACATTTTTATAAAAGTTATTACTGCCGCTTTGAAAAATAATTAAAATACGGCAAGGAGCAACATTTTGGAAGATGAGGCTATTTGAACTTTGGAAAATCTGTAAACTTGAATAACTCGTATGTTTATATATTTTAGGAAAAGTAATTACTGCCGCTATGGTAAAATAAATAAAATACGCTAAGAGAGCAAAGGTTTGGATGTTGTGGCCACTTGAACTTTGTAAAATCTGTAAACCTGAATAACTCGTATGTTTATAAATTTTTGGAAAAGTTATTACTGATTCTATGGTAAAATAAATAAAATAAACTGTTAACTTGAATAACTCCTATGTTCATACATTTGTATAACAGTTATAACTGCCGCTATGGAAAAATAAATGAAATACGGCAAGAGAGAAACATTTTGGAAGTTGTGGCCATTTGAACTTTGTAAAATCTGTAAACCTGAATATGGAAAAATAAATAAAATTAATTTAGGAAAAGTAATTACTGCCGCTAAGGTAAAATAAATAAAATACGCTAAACTTGAGTAACTCGCATGTTTATACATTTTTGTAAAAGTTATTACTGATGCTCCATTAAAGTAAATAAAATACGCTAAGAGAGCAAAGGTTTGGAGTTGTGGCGATTTGAACTTTGTAAAATCTGTAAACTAGAATATGGAAAAATAAATAAAATACGGCAAGAGAGCAATATTTTGGAAGTTGTGGCCATTTTAACTTTATAAAATCTGCAAACTTGATTAACTCGTATGTTTATACATTTTTATAAAAGTTGTTTGACTTTATAAAATAAACTTGAGTAACTCGCATGTTTATACATTTTTGTAAAAGTTATTACTGCCGCTAAGGTAAAATTAATAAAATACGATCAGAGAGCAAAGTTTTGGAAGTTGTGGCCATTTGAACTTTGTAAAATCTGTAAACCTGAATATGGAAAAATAAATAAAATACGGCAAGATGGCATTATTTTGGAAGTTGTGCCCATTTGAACTTTGGAAAATCTGTAAACTTGAATAACTCGTATGTTTATATATTTTAGGAAAAGTAATTACTGCCGCTATGGTAAAATAAATAAAATACGCTAAGAGAGCAAAGGTTTGGATGTTGTGGCCACCTGAACTTTGTAAAATCTGTAAACCTGAATAACTCGTATGTTTATAAATTTTTGGAAAAGTTATTACTGATTCTATGGTAAAATAAATAAAATAAACTGTAAACTTGAATAACTCCTATGTTCATACATTTTTATAACAGTTATTACTGCCGCTATGGAAAAATAAATGAAATACGGCTAGAGAGAAACATTTTGGAAGTTGTGACCATTTGAACTTTATAAAATCTGTTAACTCGAATAACACGTATGTAAAATAAATAAAATACGCTAAGAGAGCAAAGTTGTGGCCATTTGACTTTATAAAATAAACTTGAGTAACTCGCATGTTTATACATTTTTGTAAAAGTTATTACTGATGCTCCATTAAAGTAAATAAAATACGCTAAGAGAGCAAAGGTTTGGAGTTGTGGCGATTTGAACTTTGTAAAATCTGTAAACTAGAATATGGAAAAATAAATAAAATACGGCAAGGAGCAACATTTTGGAAGATGTGGCTATTTGAACTTTGGAAAATCTGTAAACGCGAATAACTCGTATGTTTATACATTTTTGGAAAAGTTATTACTGATGCTATGGTAAAATAAATAAAATACGATCAGAGAGCAAAGTTTTGGAAGTTGTGGCCATTTGAACTTTGTAAAATCTGTAAACCTGAATATGGAAAAATAAATAAAATACGGCAAGATGGCATTATTTTGGAAGTTGTGCCCATTTGAACTTTGGAAAATCTGTAAACTTGAATAACTCGTATGTTTATATATTTTAGGAAAAGTAATTACTGCCGCTATGGTAAAATAAATAAAATACGCTAAGAGAGCAAAGGTTTGGATGTTGTGGCCACTTGAACTTTGTAAAATCTGTAAACCTGAAACCATGTTTATAAATTTTTGGAAAAGTTATTACTGATTCTATGGTAAAATAAACTGTTAACTTGAATAACTCCTATGTTCATACATTTGTATAACAGTTATTACTGCCGCTATGGAAAAATAAATGAAATGCGGCAAGAGGAAACATTTTGGAAGTTGTGGCCATTTGAACTTTGTAAAATCTGTAAACCTGAATATGGAAAAATAAATAAAATTAATTTAGGAAAAGTAATTACTGCCGCTAAGGTAAAATAAATAAAATACGCTAAGAGAGCAAAGGTTTGGAGTTGTGGCCATTTGAACTTTGTAAAATCTGTAAACCAGAATATGGAAAAATACATAAAATACGGCAGGAGAGCAACATTTTGGAAGTTGTGGCCATTTGAACTTTATAAAATCTGCAAACTTGAATAACTCGTATGTTTATACATTTTTGGAAAAGTTATTACTGATTCTATGGTAAAATAAATAAAATAAACTGTTAACTTGAATAACTCCTATGTTCATACATTTGTATAACAGTTATTACTGCCGCTATGGAAAAATAAATGAAATACGGCAAGAGAGAAACATTTTGGAAGTTGTGGCCATTTGAACTTTGTAAAATCTGTAAACCTGAATATGGAAAAATAAATAAAATTAATTTAGGAAAAGTAATTACTGCCGCTAAGGTAAAATAAATAAAATACGCTAAGAGAGCAAAGGTTTGGAGTTGTGGCCACATGAACTTTGTAAAATCTGTGAACCAGAATATGGAAAAATAAATAAAATACGGCAGGAGAGCTACATTTTGGAAGTTGTGGCATTTGAACTTTATAAAATCTGCAAACTTGAATAACTCGTATGTTTATACATTTTTATACAAGTTGTTACTGATGCTATGGTAAAATAAATAAAATATGCTCAGGGAGCAAAGTTGTGGAAGTTGTGGCCATTGGAAATTTTGAAAATCTGTAAACTTGAACAACTTGTATGTTCATACATTTGTATAACAGTTATTACTGCCGCTTTGAAAAATAATTAAAATACGGCAAGAGAGCACAGTTTGGAAGTTGTAGCCAATTGAACTTTAAAAAGTCCGTAAATCTGAATACTTGTATGTTTATACATTTTTGGAAAAATTATTACTGCCGCTATTTAAAAAAAAATAAAAACATTTTGGAAGTTGTGGCCATTTGAACTTTGTAAAATCTGTAAACTTTTATAAAAGTTACTACTGAAGCTTTGAAAAAGAAATAAAATGTGGAGCAACATTTTGGAAGATGTGGCTATTTGAACTTTGGAAAATCTGTAAACGCGAATAACTCGTATGTTTATACATTTTTGGAAAAGTTATTACTGATGCTATGGTAAAATAAATAAAATACGCTAAGAGAGCTAAGTTGTGGCCATTTGACTTTATAAAATACTCTTGAGTAACTCGCATGTTTAAACATTTTTATAAAAGTTATTACTGATGCTATGATAAAATTAATAAAATACGCTCAGGGAGCACCGTTGTGGAAGTTGTGGCCATTTGAACTTTATAAAAGATGTTAACTTGAACAACTCGTATGTTTATAAATTTGTAAAACAGTTATTAATGCCGCTTTGAAAAATAATTAAAATACGGCAAGAGAGCACAGTTTTCAAAGTTGTATCTAATTGAACTTTAAAAAGTCCGTAACCTGAATACTCGTATGTTTATACATTTTTATAAAATTATTACTGCCCCTATTTAAAAACAAAATAAAAACTGTAAGGGAGCAACATTTTGGAAGTTGTGGCCATTTGAACTTTGTACAATCTGTAAAATTGAATAACTCGTATGTTCATACATTTTTATAAAAGTTATAACTGCCGCTTTGAAAAATAATTAAAATACGGCAAGGAGCAACATTTTGGAAGATGTGGCTATTTGAACTTTGGAAAATCTGTAAACTTAAATAACGCGTATGTTTATATATTTTAGGAAAAGTAATTACTGCCGCTATTGTAAAATAAATAAAATACGCTAAGAGTGCAAAGGTTTGGAGTTGTGGCTAGATGAACTTTGTAAAATCTGTGAACCAGAATATGGAAAAATAAATAAAATACGGCAAGGAGCAACATTTTGGAAGTTGTGGCCATTTGAACTTTGTACAATCTGTAAAATTGAATAACTCGTATGTTCATACATTTTTATAAAAGTTATAACTGCCGCTTTGAAAAATAATTAAAATACGGCAAGGAGCAACATTTTGGAAGATGTGGCTATTTGAACTTTGGAAAATCTGTAAACTTGAATAACTCGTATGTTTATACATTTTTATAAAAGTTATTACTGCCTCTTTGAAAACTAAATAAAATACGTCAAGGAGCAACATTTTGGAAGATGTGGCTATTTGAACTTTGGAAAATCTGTAAACTTAAATAACGCGTATGTTTATATATTTTAGGAAAAGTAATTACTGCCGCTATTGTAAAATAAATAAAATACGCTAAGAGTGCAAAGGTTTGGAGTTGTGGCTAGATGAACTTTGTAAAATCTGTAAACCTGAATATGGAAAAATAAATAAAATTAATTTAGGAAAAGTAATTACTGCCGCTAAGGTAAAATAAATAAAATACGCTAAGAGAGCAAAGGTTTGGAGTTGTGGCCATTTGAACTTTGTAAAATCTGTAAACCAGAATATGGAAAATTACATAAAATACGGCAGGAGAGCAACATTTTGGAAGTTGTGGCCATTTGAACTTTATAAAATCTGCAAACTTGAATAACTCGTATGTTTATACATTTTTATTAAAGTTGTTACTGATGCTATGGTAAAATAAATAAAATATGCTCAGGGAGCAAAGTTGTGGAAGTTGTGGCCATTGAAAATTTGGAAAATATGTAAACTTGAACAACTCGTATGTTCATACATTTTTATAACAGTTATTACTGCCGCTTTGAAAAATAATTAAAATACGGCAAGAGAGCACAGTTTGGAATTTGTATCTAATTGAACTTTAAAAAGTCCCACAAACCTGAATACTCGTATGTTTATACATTTTTATAAAATTATTACTGCCGCTATTTAAAAAAACACATTTATAAAAGTTATTACTGCCTCTTTGAAAACTAAATAAAATACGTCAAGGAGCAACATTTTGGAAGATGTGGCTATTTGAACTTTGGAAAATCTGTAAACTTAAATAACGCGTATGTTTATATATTTTAGGAAAAGTAATTACTGCCGCTATTGTAAAACAAATAAAATACGCTAAGAGTGCAAAGGTTTGGAGTTGTGGCCAGATGAACTTTGTAAAATCTGTGAACCAGAATATGGAAAAATAAATAAAATACGGCAGGAGAGCTACTTTTTAGAAGTTGTGGCCATTTGAACTTTATAAAATCTGCAAACTTGAATAACTCGTATGTTTATACATTTTTATACAAGTTGTTTATACATTTTTATTAAAGTTGTTACTGATGCTATGGTAAAATAAATAAAATATGCTCAGGGAGCAAAGTTGTGGAAGTTGTGGCCAATGGAAATTTTGAAAATCTGTAAACTTGAACAACTCGTATGTTCATACATTTTTATAACAGTTATTACTGCCGCTTTGAAAAATAATTAAAATACGGCAAGAGAGCACAGTTTTCAAAGTTGTATCTAATTGAACTTTAAAAAGTTCCACAAACCTGAATACTCGTATGTTTATACATTTTTATAAAATGATTACTGCCGCTATTTAAAAAAAAATAAAAACTGTAAGGGAGCAACATTTTGGAAGTTGTGGCCATTTGAACTTTGTACAATCTGTACAATTGAATAACTCGTATGCTCATACATTTTTATAAAAGTTATTACTGCCGCTTTGAAAAATAATTAAAATACGGCAAGGAGCAACATTTTGGAAGATGTGGCTATTTGAACTTTGGAAAATCTGTAAACTTGAATAACTCGTATGTTTATATATTTTAGGAAAAGTAATTACTGCCGCTATGGTAAAATAAATAAAATACTCTAAGAGAGCAAAGGTTTGGATGGTGTGGCTACTTGAACTTTGTAAAATCTGTAACCAGAACAATTCGTATAATTATAAATTTTTTGAAAAGTTATTACTGATTCTATTATAAAATAAATAAAATAAACTGTAAACTTGAATAACTCCTATGTGCATACATTTGTATAACAGTTATTACTGCCGCTATGGAAAAATAAATGAAATACGGCAAGAGAGCAACATTTTGAAAGTTGTGGCCATTTGAACTTTATAAAATCTGTTAACTCGAATAACACGTATGTAAAATAAATAAAATACGCTAAGAGAGCAAAGTTGTGGCCATTTGACTTTATAAAATAAACTTGAGTAACTCGCATGTTTATACATTTTTGTAAAAGTTATTACTGATGCTCCATTAAAGTAAATAAAATACGCTAAGAGAGCAAAGGTTTGGAGTTGTGGCGATTTGAACTTTGTAAAATCTGTAAACTAGAATATGGAAAAATAAATAAAATACGGCAAGGAGCAACATTTTGGAAGATGTGGCTATTTGAACGTTGGAAAATCTGTAAACGCGAATAACTCGTATGTTTATACATTTTTGGAAAAGTTATTACTGATGCTATGGTAAAATAAATAAAATACGATCAGAGAGCAAAGTTTTGGAAGTTGTGGCCATTTGAACTTTGTAAAATCTGTAAACCTGAATATGGAAAAATAAATAAAATACTTCAAGATGGCATTATTTTGGAAGTTGTGCCCATTTGAACTTTGGAAAATCTGTAAACCTGAATAACTCGTATGATTATCCTTTTTTGGAAAAGTTATTACTGACGCTTTGGAAAAATAATTAAAATTCGGCAAGAGAGCACCGTTGTGTAAGCTGTAGCCACTTGAACTTTGAAAATCTGTAAACCTGAATAACTCGTATGTTTATAAATTTTTGGAAAAGTTATTACTGATTCTATGGTAAAATAAATAAAATAAACTGTAAACTTGAATAACTCCTATGTTCATACATTTGTATAACAGTTATTACTGCCGCTATGGAAAAATAAATGAAATACGGCAAGAGAGAAACATTTTGGAAGTTGTGACCATTTGAACTTTATAAAATCTGTTAACTCGAATAACACGTATGTTTATACATTTTTATAAAAGTTATTACTGATGCTATGGTAAAATAAATAAAATACGCTCAGAGAGAAAAGTTGTGGCCATTTGAACTTTGTAAAATCTGTAAACCTGAATATGGAAAAATAAATAAAATTAATTTAGGAAAAGTAATTACTGCCGCTAAGGTAAAATAAATAAAATACTCTAAGAGAGCAAAGGTTTGGAGTTGTGGCCATTTGAACTTTTTAAAATCTGTAAACCAGAATATGGAAAATTACATAAAATACGGCAGGAGAGCAACATTTTGGAAGTTGTGGCCATTTGAACTTTATAAAATCTGCAAACTTGAATAACTCGTATGTTTATACATTTTTATTAAAGTTGTTACTGATGCTATGGTAAAATATGCTCAGGGAGCAAAGTTGTGGAAGTTGTGGCCATTGAAAATTTGGAAAATATGTTAACTTGAACAACTCGTATGTTTATAAATTTGTATAACAGTTATTAATGCCGCTTTGAAAAATAATTAAAATACGGCAAGAGAGCACAGTTTTCAAAGTTGTATCTAATTGAACTTTAAAAAGTCCGTAACCTGAATACTCGTATGTTTATACATTTTTATAAAATTATTACTGCCCCTATTTAAAAAAAATAAAAACTGTAAGAGAGCAACATTTTGGAAGTTGTGGCCAATTGAACTTTGTAAAGCCTGTAAACCTGAATATGGAAAAATAAACTAAATACAGCAAGAGAGCATTATTTTGGAAGTTGTGCCCATTTAAACTTTGGAAAATCTCTAAACCTGAATAACTCGTATGTTTATACATTTTTTGAAAAGTTATTACTGATTCTATGGTAAAATAAATAAAAAACGCTCAGAGAGCAAAGTTTTGGAAGTTGTGGCCATTTGAACTATGTCAAATCTGTAAACATGAATATCGAAAAATAAATAAAATACGGCAAGAGAGCAACATTTTGGAAGTTGTGGCCATTTGAACTTTATAAAATCTGTAAACTTGAATAACACGTATGTCTATACATTTTTATAAAAGTTATTACTGATGCTATGGTAAAATAAATAAAATACGCTCAGGGACCAAAGTTGTGGAAGTTGTGGACATTTGAACTTTGTAAAATCTGTAAACTTGAATAACTCGTATGTTTATACATTTTTATAAAAGTTATTACTGATGCTATGGTAAAATAAATAAAATACGCTCAGGGACCAAAGTTGTGGAAGTTGTGGACATTTGAACTTTGTAAAATCTGTAAACTTGAATAACTCGTATGTTTATATATTTTAGGAAAAGTTATTACTGACGCTTTGGAAAAATAATTAAAATTCGGCAAGAGAGCACCGTTGTGGAAGTTGTAGCCATTTGAACTTTAAAAAGTTCGTAAACATGAATACTCATATGTTTATACATTTTTGGAAAAATAATTACTGCCGCTATTTAAAAAAAAAATAAAAACTGTAAGAGAGCAACATTTTGGAAGTTGTGGCCACTTAAACTTTGTAAAATCTGTAAACCTGAATATGGAAAAATAAACAAAATACAGCAAGAGAGCATTATTTTGGAAGTTGTGGCCATTTGAACTTTGTAAAATCTGTAAAGCTGAATAACTCGTATGTTTATACATTTTTGGAAAAGTTATTACTGACGCTTTGGAAAACTAATTAAAATTCGGCAAGAGAGCACCGTTGTGAGAGCTGTAGCCATTTGAAATTTAAAAAGTTCGTAAACATGAATACTCGTATGTTTATACATTTTTGGAAAAATTATTAATGCCGCTATTTAAAAAAAAAATAAAAACTGTAAGAGAGCATTTTTTTTGGAAGTTGTAGCCACTTGAACTTTGTAAAATCTGTAAACCTGAATATGGAAAAATAAACAAAATACACCAAGGAGCAACATTTTGGAAGTTGTGGACATTTGAACTTTGTAAAATCTGTAAACCTGAATAACTCGTATGTTTATAAATTTTTGGAAAAGTTATTACTGATTCTATTTTAAAATAAATAAAATAAATTGTAAACTTGAATAACTCCTATGTTCATACATTTTTATAACAGTTATTACTGCCGCTATGGAAAAATAAACTAAATACGGCAAGAGAGCAACATTTTGGAAGTTGTGGCCACTTGAACTTTGTAAAATCTGTAAAGTTGAATAACTCGTATGTTTATACATTTCTGGAAAAGTTATTACTGACGCTTTGGAAAAATAATGAAAATTCGGCAAGAGAGCACCGTTGTGAAGTTGTAGCCATTTGAACTTTAAAAAGTTCGTAAACATGAATACTCGTATGTTTATACATTTTTGGAAAAATTATTACTGCCGCTATTTAAAAAAAAATAAAAACTGTAAGAGAGCAACATTTTGCAAGTTGTGGCCATTTGAACTTTGTAAAATCTGTAAACCTGAATATGGAAAAATAAACAAAATATAGCAAGAGAGCATTATTTTGGAAGTTTGGCCATTTGAACTTTGTAAAATCTGTAAAGCTGAATAACTCGTATGTTTATACATTTTTGGAAAAGTTATTACTGACGCTTTGGAAAAATAACTAAAATTCGGCAAGAGAGCACCGTTGTGAAAGCTGTAGCCATTTGAGCTTTAAAAAGTTCGTAAACATGAATACTCGTAGGTTTATACATTTTTGGAAAAATTATTACTGCCGCTATTTAAAAAAAATAAAAACTGTAAGAGAGCAACATTTTGGAAGTTGTGGCCATTTGAACTATGTCAAATCTGTAAACCTGAATATGGAAAAATAAATAAAATTAACAAAATAAACATTTTGGAAGTTGTGGCCATTTGCACTTTATAAAATATGTAAACTTGAATAACTCGTATGTTTATACATTTTAAAAGTTATTACTGATGCTATGGTAAAATAAATAAAATACGCTCAGGGAGCAAAGTTGTGGCAGTTGTGGCCATTTAAACTTTGGAAAATCTGTAAACCTGAATAACTCGTATGTTAATACATTTTTGGAAAAGTTATTACGGATTCTATGCTAAAATAAATAAAATAAACTGTAAACTTGAATAACTCCTATGTTCATACATTTGTATAACAGTTATTACTGCCGCTATGGAAAAATAAATGAAATACGGCAAGAGAGCAACATTTTGGAAGTTGTGGCCTTGAACTTTGTAAAATCTGTAAACCTGAATAACTCGTATGTTTATCCTTTTTTGGAAAAGTTATTACGGACGCTTTGGAAGAATAGTTAAAATTCGGTAAGAGAGCACAGTTGTGAAAGCTGTAGCCATTTGAACTTTAAAAAGTCCGTAAACCTGAATACTCCTATGTTTATACATTTTTGGAAAAATTATTACTGCCGCTATTTAAAAAAAATAAAAACTGTAAGAGAGCAACATTTTGGAAGTTGTGGCCATTTGAACTTTGTAAAATCTGTAAACCTGAATAACACGTATGTTTATGCATTTTTATAAAAGTTATTACTAATGCTATGGTAAAGTAAATAAAATACGGTCAGAGAGAAAAGTTGTGGCCATTTGAACTTTGTAAAATCTGTAAACTTGAATAACACGTATGTTTATGCATTTTTATAAAAGTTATTACTGATGCTATGGTAAAATAAATAAAATACGGTCAGAGAGAAAAGTTGTAAAATCTGTAAACTTGAATAACTCGTATGTTTATACATTTTTATAAAAGTTATTACTGCCGCTTTGAAAAATAATTAAAATACGGCAAGGAGCAACATTTTGGAAGATGTGGCTATTTGAACTTTGGAAAATCTGTAAACTTGAATAACTCGTATGTTTATACATTTTAAAAGTTATTACTGATGCTATGGTAAAATAAATAAAATACGCTCAGGGAGCAAAGTTGTGGCAGTTGTGGCCATTTAAACTTTGGAAAATCTGTAAACTTGAATAACTCGTATGTTTATACATTTTTATAAAAGTTATTACTGCCGCTTTGAAAAATAATTGAAATACGGCAAGGAGCAACATTTTGGAGGTTGTGGCCATTTGAACTTTATAAAATCTGTAAACCTGAATATGGAAAAATAAACAAAATACAGCAAGAGAGCATTATTTTGGAAGTTGTGGCCATTTGAACTTTGCAAAATCTGTAAACTTGAATAACAAGTATGTTTATACATTTTTATAAAAGTTATTACTGATGCTATGATAAAATAAATAAAAAACTCTCAGAGAGCAAAGTTTTGGAAGTTGTGGCCATTTGAACTATGTCAAATCTGTAAACCTGAATATCGAAAAATAAATAACATACGGCGAGAGCAAAATTTTGGAGGTTGTGGCCATTTGAACTTTATAAAATCTGTAAACTTGAATAACACGTATGTTTATACATTTTTATAAAAGTTATTACTGATGCTATTGTTATTACTAATAAATAAAATACGCTCAGAGAGAAAAGTTGTGGCCATTTGAACTTTGTAAAATTTGTAAACCTGAATATGGAAAAATAAATAAAATTAACAAAATAAACATTTTGGAAGTTGTGGCCATTTGAACTTTATAAAATCTGTAAACTTGAATAACTCGTATGTTTATACATTTTAAAAGTTATTACTGATGCTATGGTAAAATCAATAAAATACGCTCAGGAGCAAAGTTGTGGCAGTTGTG
Source organism: Sphenella marginata (assembly GCA_951509765.1). Lineage (NCBI taxonomy): Eukaryota > Metazoa > Arthropoda > Insecta > Diptera > Tephritidae > Sphenella > Sphenella marginata. Next base: position 67,534,245 of record OX608079.1, read on the forward strand.
GCCATTTAAACTTTGGAAAATCTGTAAGCTTGAATAACTCGTATGTTTATATATTTTAGGAAAAGTAATTACTGCGCTATGGTAAAAAATATAAATAAAATACGCTAAGAGAGCAAAGGTTTGGATCTTGTGGCCACTTGAACTTTGTAAAATCTGTAAACCTGAATAACTCGTATGTTTATAAATTTTTGGAAAAGTTGTTACGGATTCTATGCTAAAATGAACTAAACTGTAAACTTGAATAACTCATACATTTGTATAACAGATATTACTGCCGCTATGGAAAAATAAATGAAATACGGCAAGAGAGCAACATTTTGGAAGTTGTGGCCTTGAACTTTGTAAAATCTGTAAACCTGAATAACTCGTATGTTTATCCTTTTTTGGAAAAGTTATTACGGACGCTTTGGAAGAATAGTTAAAATTCTTTAAGAGAGCACAGTTGTGAAAGCTGTAGCCATTTGAACTTTAAAAAGTCCGTAAACCTGAATACTCCTATGTTTATACATTTTTGGAAAAATTATTACTGCCGCTATTTAAAAAAAATAAAAACTGTAAGAGAGCAACATTTTGGAAGTTGTGGCCATTTGAACTTTGTAAAATCTGTAAACCTGAATAACTCGTATGTTTATCCTTTTTTGGAAAAGTTATTACGGACGCTTTGGAAGAATAGTTAAAATTCGGTAAGAGAGCACAGTTGTGAAAGCTGTAGCCATTTGAACTTAAAAAAGTGCGTAAACCTGAATACTCCTATGTTTATACCTTTTTGGAAAAATTATTACTGCCGCTATTTAAAAAAAATAAAAACTGTAAGAGAGCAACATTTTGGAAGTTGTGGCCAATTGAACTTTGTAAAGCCTGTAAACCTGAATATGGAAAAATAAACAAAATACAGCAAGAGAGCATTATTTTGGAAGTTGTGCCCATTTGAACTTTGGAAAATCTGAATAACTCGTATGTTTATACATTTTTGGAAAAGTTATTACTGATGCTATGGTAAAATAAATAAAAAACGCTCAGAGAGCAAAGTTTTGGAAGTTGTGGCCATTTCAACTATGTCAAATCTGTAAACCTGAATATCGAAAAATAAATAAAATACGGCAAGAGAGCAACATTTTGGAGGTTGTGGCCATTTGAACTTTATAAAATCTGTAAACTTGAATAACACGTATGTGTATACATTTTTATAAAAGTTATTACTGATGCTATGGTAAAATAAATAAAATACGCTCAGAGAGAAAAGTTGTGGCATTTGAACTTTGTAAAATCTGTAAACCTGAATATGGAAAAATAAATAAAATTAACAAAATAAACATTTTGGAAGTTGTGGCCATTTGAACTTTATAAAATCTGTAAACTTGAATAACTCGTATGTTTATACATTTTAAAAGTTATTACTGATGCTATGGTAAAATAAATAAAATACGCTCAGAGAGAAAAGTTGTGGCCATTTGAACTTTGTAAAATCTGTAAACCTGAATATGGAAAAATAAATAAAATTAATTTAGGAAAAGTAATTACTGCCGCTAAGGTAAAATAAATAAAATACTCTAAGAGAGCAAAGGTTTGGAGTTGTGGCCATTTGAACTTTTTAAAATCTGTAAACCAGAATATGGAAAATTACATAAAATACGGCAGGAGAGCAACATTTTGGAAGTTGTGGCCATTTGAACTTTATAAAATCTGCAAACTTGAATAACTCGTATGTTTATACATTTTTATTAAAGTTGTTACTGATGCTATGGTAAAATATGCTCAGGGAGCAAAGTTGTGGAAGTTGTGGCCATTGAAAATTTGGAAAATATGTTAACTTGAACAACTCGTATGTTTATAAATTTGTATAACAGTTATTAATGCCGCTTTGAAAAATAATTAAAATACGGCAAGAGAGCACAGTTTTCAAAGTTGTATCTAATTGAACTTTAAAAAGTCCGTAACCTGAATACTCGTATGTTTATACATTTTTATAAAATTGAATGAATACTCGTATGTTTATACATTTTTGGAAAAATTATTAATGCCGCTATTTAAAAAAAAAAATAAAAACTGTAAGAGAGCATTTTTTTTGGAAGTTGTAGCCACTTGAACTTTGTAAAATCTGTAAACCTGAATATGGAAAAATAAACAAAATACACCAAGGAGCAACATTTTGGAAGTTGTGGACATTTGAACTTTGTAAAATCTGTAAACCTGAATAACTCGTATGTTTATAAATTTTTGGAAAAGTTATTACTGATTCTATTTTAAAATAAATAAAATAAATTGTAAACTTGAATAACTCCTATGTTCATACATTTTTATAACAGTTATTACTGCCGCTATGGAAAAATAAACTAAATACGGCAAGAGAGCAACATTTTGGAAGTTGTGGCCACTTGAACTTTGTAAAATCTGTAAAGTTGAATAACTCGTATGTTTATACATTTCTGGAAAAGTTATTACTGACGCTTTGGAAAAATAATGAAAATTCGGCAAGAGAGCACCGTTGTGAAGTTGTAGCCATTTGAACTTTAAAAAGTTCGTAAACATGAATACTCGTATGTTTTGGAAAAATTATTACTGCCGCTATTTAAAAAAAAATAAAAACTGTAAGAGAGCAACATTTTGCAAGTTGTGGCCATTTGAACTTTGTAAAATCTGTAAACCTGAATATGGAAAAATAAACAAAATATAGCAAGAGAGCATTATTTTGGAAGTTTGGCCATTTGAACTTTGTAAAATCTGTAAAGCTGAATAACTCGTATGTTTATACATTTTTGGAAAAGTTATTACTGACGCTTTGGAAAAATAACTAAAATTCGGCAAGAGAGCACCGTTGTGAAAGCTGTAGCCATTTGAGCTTTAAAAAGTTCGTAAACATGAATACTCGTAGGTTTATACATTTTTGGAAAAATTATTACTGCCGCTATTTAAAAAAAAATAAAAACTGTAAGAGAGCAACATTTTGGAAGTTGTGGCCATTTGAACTATGTCAAATCTGTAAACCTGAATATGGAAAAATAAATAAAATTAACAAAATAAACATTTTGGAAGTTGTGGCCATTTGCACTTTATAAAATATGTAAACTTGAATAACTCGTATGTTTATACATTTTAAAAGTTATTACTGATGCTATGGTAAAATAAATAAAATACGCTCAGGGAGCAAAGTTGTGGCAGTTGTGGCCATTTAAACTTTGGAAAATCTGTAAACCTGAATAATTCGTATGTTAATACATTTTTGGAAAAGTTATTACGGATTCTATGCTAAAATAAATAAAATAAACTGTAAACTTGAATAACTCCTATGTTCATACATTTGTATAACAGTTATTACTGCCGCTATGGAAAAATAAATGAAATACGGCAAGAGAGCAACATTTTGGAAGTTGTGGCCTTGAACTTTGTAAAATCTGTAAACCTGAATAACTCGTATGTTTATCCTTTTTTGGAAAAGTTATTACGGACGCTTTGGAAGAATAGTTAAAATTCGGTAAGAGAGCACAGTTGTGAAAGCTGTAGCCATTTGAACTTTAAAAAGTCCGTAAACCTGAATACTCCTATGTTTATACATTTTTGGAAAAATTATTACTGCCGCTATTTAAAAAAAATAAAAACTGTAAGAGAGCAACATTTTGGAAGTTGTGGCCATTTGAACTTTGTAAAATCTGTAAACCTGAATAACACGTATGTTTATGCATTTTTATAAAAGTTATTACTAATGCTATGGTAAAGTAAATAAAATACGGTCAGAGAGAAAAGTTGTGGCCATTTGAACTTTGTAAAATCTGTAAACCTGAATATGGAAAAATAAATAAAATTAATTTAGGAAAAGTAATTACTGCCGCTAAGGTAAAATAAATAAAATACTCTAAGAGAGCAAAGGTTTGGAGTTGTGGCCATTTGAACTTTTTAAAATCTGTAAACCAGAATATGGAAAATTACATAAAATACGGCAGGAGAGCAACATTTTGGAAGTTGTGGCCATTTGAACTTTATAAAATCTGCAAACTTGAATAACTCGTATGTTTATACATTTTTATTAAAGTTGTTACTGATGCTATGGTAAAATATGCTCAGGGAGCAAAGTTGTGGAAGTTGTGGCCATTGAAAATTTGGAAAATATGTTAACTTGAACAACTCGTATGTTTATAAATTTGTATAACAGTTATTAATGCCGCTTTGAAAAATAATTAAAATACGGCAAGAGAGCACAGTTTTCAAAGTTGTATCTAATTGAACTTTAAAAAGTCCGTAACCTGAATACTCGTATGTTTATACATTTTTATAAAATTATTACTGCCCCTATTTAAAAAAAATAAAAACTGTAAGAGAGCAACATTTTGGAAGTTGTGGCCAATTGAACTTTGTAAAGCCTGTAAACCTGAATATGGAAAAATAAACTAAATACAGCAAGAGAGCATTATTTTGGAAGGTGTGCCCATTTAAACTTTGGAAAATCTGTAAACCTGAATAACTCGTATGTTTATACATTTTTTGAAAAGTTATTACTGATTCTATGGTAAAATAAATAAAAAACGCTCAGAGAGCAAAGTTTTGGAAGTTGTGGCCATTTGAACTATGTCAAATCTGTAAACATGAATATCGAAAAATAAATAAAATACGGCAAGAGAGCAACATTTTGGAAGTTGTGGCCATTTGAACTTTATAAAATCTGTAAACTTGAATAACACGTATGTCTATACATTTTTATAAAAGTTATTACTGATGCTATGGTAAAATAAATAAAATACGCTCAGGGACCAAAGTTGTGGACATTTGAACTTTGTAAAATCTGTAAACTTGAATAACTCGTATGTTTATACATTTTTATAAAAGTTATTACTGATGCTATGGTAAAATAAATAAAATACGCTCAGGGACCAAAGTTGTGGAAGTTGTGGACATTTGAACTTTGTAAAATCTGTAAACTTGAATAACTCGTATGTTTATATATTTTAGGAAAAGTTATTACTGACGCTTTGGAAAAATAATTAAAATTCGGCAAGAGAGCACCGTTGTGGAAGTTGTAGCCATTTGAACTTTAAAAAGTTCGTAAACATGAATACTCATATGTTTATACATTTTTGGAAAAATAATTACTGCCGCTATTTAAAAAAAAATAAAAACTGTAAGAGAGCAACATTTTGGAAGTTGTGGCCACTTGAACTTTGTAAAATCTGTAAACCTGAATATGGAAAAATAAACAAAATACAGCAAGAGAGCATTATTTTGGAAGTTGTGGCCATTTGAACTTTGTAAAATCTGTAAAGCTGAATAACTCGTATGTTTATACATTTTTGGAAAAGTTATTACTGACGCTTTGGAAAACTAATTAAAATTCGGCAAGAGAGCACCGTTGTGAGAGCTGTAGCCATTTGAACTTTAAAAAGTTCGTAAACATGAATACTCGTATGTTTATACATTTTTGGAAAAATTATTAATGCCGCTATTTAAAAAAAAAATAAAAACTGTAAGAGAGCATTTTTTTTGGAAGTTGTAGCCACTTGAACTTTGTAAAATCTGTAAACCTGAATATGGAAAAATAAACAAAATACACCAAGGAGCAACATTTTGGAAGTTGTGGACATTTGAACTTTGTAAAATCTGTAAACCTGAATAACTCGTATGTTTATAAATTTTTGGAAAAGTTATTACTGATTCTATTTTAAAATAAATAAAATAAATTGTAAACTTGAATAACTCCTATGTTCATACATTTTTATAACAGTTATTACTGCCGCTATGGAAAAATAAACTAAATACGGCAAGAGAGCAACATTTTGGAAGTTGTGGCCACTTGAACTTTGTAAAATCTGTAAAGTTGAATAACTCGTATGTTTATACATTTCTGGAAAAGTTATTACTGACGCTTTGGAAAAATAATGAAAATTCGGCAAGAGAGCACCGTTGTGAAGTTGTAGCCATTTGAACTTTAAAAAGTTCGTAAACATGAATACTCGTATGTTTTGGAAAAATTATTACTGCCGCTATTTAAAAAAAAATAAAAACTGTAAGAGAGCAACATTTTGCAAGTTGTGGCCATTTGAACTTTGTAAAATCTGTAAACCTGAATATGGAAAAATAAACAAAATATAGCAAGAGAGCATTATTTTGGAAGTTTGGCCATTTGAACTTTGTAAAATCTGTAAAGCTGAATAACTCGTATGTTTATACATTTTTGGAAAAGTTATTACTGACGCTTTGGAAAAATAACTAAAATTCGGCAAGAGAGCACCGTTGTGAAAGCTGTAGCCATTTGAGCTTTAAAAAGTTCGTAAACATGACTACTCGTAGGTTTATACATTTTTGGAAAAATTATTACTGCCGCTATTTAAAAAAAAATAAAAACTGTAAGAGAGCAACATTTTGGAAGTTGTGGCCATTTGAACTATGTCAAATCTGTAAACCTGAATATGGAAAAATAAATAAAATTAACAAAATAAACATTTTGGAAGTTGTGGCCATTTGCACTTTATAAAATATGTAAACTTGAATAACTCGTATGTTTATACATTTTAAAAGTTATTACTGATGCTATGGTAAAATAAATAAAATACGCTCAGGGAGCAAAGTTGTGGCAGTTGTGGCCATTTAAACTTTGGAAAATCTGTAAACCTGAATAACTCGTATGTTAATACATTTTTGGAAAAGTTATTACGGATTCTATGCTAAAATAAATAAAATAAACTGTAAACTTGAATAACTCCTATGTTCATACATTTGTATAACAGTTATTACTGCCGCTATGGAAAAATAAATGAAATACGGCAAGAGAGCAACATTTTGGAAGTTGTGGCCTTGAACTTTGTAAAATCTGTAAACCTGAATAACTCGTATGTTTATCCTTTTTTGGAAAAGTTATTACGGACGCTTTGGAAGAATAGTTAAAATTCGGTAAGAGAGCACAGTTGTGAAAGCTGTAGCCATTTGAACTTTAAAAAGTCCGTAAACCTGAATACTCCTATGTTTATACATTTTTGGAAAAATTATTACTGCCGCTATTTAAAAAAAATAAAAACTGTAAGAGAGCAACATTTTGGAAGTTGTGGCCATTTGAACTTTGTAAAATCTGTAAACCTGAATAACACGTATGTTTATGCATTTTTATAAAAGTTATTACTAATGCTATGGTAAAGTAAATAAAATACGGTCAGAGAGAAAAGTTGTGGCCATTTGAACTTTGTAAAATCTGTAAACTTGAATAACACGTATGTTTATGCATTTTTATAAAAGTTATTACTGATGCTATGGTAAAATAAATAAAATACGGTCAGAGAGAAAAGTTGTAAAATCTGTAAACTTGAATAACTCGTATGTTTATACATTTTTATAAAAGTTATTACGGCCGCTTTGAAAAATAATTAAAATACGGCAAGGAGCAACATTTTGGAAGATGTGGCTATTTGAACTTTGGAAAATCTGTAAACTTGAATAACTCGTATGTTTATACATTTTAAAAGTTATTACTGATGCTATGGTAAAATAAATAAAATACGCTCAGGGAGCAAAGTTGTGGCAGTTGTGGCCATTTAAACTTTGGAAAATCTGTAAACTTGAATAACTCGTATGTTTATACATTTTTATAAAAGTTATTACTGCCGCTTTGAAAAATAATTGAAATACGGCAAGGAGCAACATTTTGGAGGTTGTGGCCATTTGAACTTTATAAAATCTGTAAACCTGAATATGGAAAAATAAACAAAATACAGCAAGAGAGCATTATTTTGGAAGTTGTGGCCATTTGAACTTTGCAAAATCTGTAAACTTGAATAACAAGTATGTTTATACATTTTTATAAAAGTTATTACTGATGCTATGATAAAATAAATAAAAAACTCTCAGAGAGCAAAGTTTTGGAAGTTGTGGCCATTTGAACTATGTAAAATTTGTAAACCTGAATATGGAAAAATAAATAAAATACGGCGAGAGCAAAATTTTGGAGGTTGTGGCCATTTGAACTTTATAAAATCTGTAAACTTGAATAACACGTATGTTTATACATTTTTATAAAAGTTATTACTGATGCTATTGTTATTACTAATAAATAAAATACGCTCAGAGAGAAAAGTTGTGGCCATTTGAACTTTGTAAAATTTGTAAACCTGAATATAAATAATAAAAATAATAAATAAAATTAACAAAATAAACATTTTGGAAGTTGTGGCCATTTGAACTTTATAAAATCTGTAAACTTGAATAACTCGTATGTTTATACATTTTAAAAGTTATTACTGATGCTATGGTAAAATCAATAAAATACGCTCAGGAGCAAAGTTGTGGCAGTTGTGGCCATTTAAACTTTGGAAAATCTGTAAGCTTGAATAACTCGTATGTTTATATATTTTAGGAAAAGTAATTACTGCGCTATGGTAAAAAATATAAATAAAATACGCTAAGAGAGCAAAGGTTTGGATCTAGTGGCCACTTGAACTTTGTAAAATCTGTAAACCTGAATAACTCGTATGTTTATAAATTTTTGGAAAAGTTATTACGGATTCTATGCTAAAATGAACTAAACTGTAAACTTGAATAACTCATACATTTGTATAACAGATATTACTGCCGCTATGGAAAAATAAATGAAATACGGCAAGAGAGCAACATTTTGGAAGTTGTGGCCTTGAACTTTGTAAAATCTGTAAACCTGAATAACTCGTATGTTTATCCTTTTTTGGAAAAGTTATTACGGACGCTTTGGAAGAATAGTTAAAATTCTTTAAGAGAGCACAGTTGTGAAAGCTGTAGCCATTTGAACTTTAAAAAGTCCGTAAACCTGAATACTCCTATGTTTATACATTTTTGGAAAAATTATTACTGCCGCTATTTAAAAAAAATAAAAACTGTAAGAGAGCAACATTTTGGAAGTTGTGGCCATTTGAACTTTGTAAAATCTGTAAACCTGAATAACTCGTATGTTTATCCTTTTTTGGAAAAGTTATTACGGACGCTTTGGAAGAATAGTTAAAATTCGGTAAGAGAGCACAGTTGTGAAAGCTGTAGCCATTTGAACTTAAAAAAGTGCGTAAACCTGAATACTCCATGTTTATACCTTTTTGGAAAAATTATTACTGCCGCTATTTAAAAAAAAATAAAAACTGTAAGAGAGCAACATTTTGGAAGTTGTGGCCAATTGAACTTTGTAAAGCCTATAAACCTGAATATGGAAAAATAAACAAAATACAGCAAGAGAGCATTATTTTGGAAGTTGTGCCCATTTGAACTTTGGAAAATCTGAATAACTCGTATGTTTATACATTTTTGGAAAAGTTATTACTGATGCTATGGTAAAATAAATAAAAAACGCTCAGAGAGCAAAGTTTTGGAAGTTGTGGCCATTTCAACTATGTCAAATCTGTAAACCTGAATATCGAAAAATAAATAAAATACGGCAAGAGAGCAACATTTTGGAGGTTGTGGCCATTTGAACTTTATAAAATCTGTAAACTTGAATAACACGTATGTGTATACATTTTTATAAAAGTTATTACTGATGCTATGGTAAAATAAATAAAATACGCTCAGAGAGAAAAGTTGTGGCATTTGAACTTTGTAAAATCTGTAAACCTGAATATGGAAAAATAAATAAAATTAACAAAATAAACATTTTGGAAGTTGTGGCCATTTGAACTTTATAAAATCTGTAAACTTGAATAACTCGTATGTTTATACATTTTAAAAGTTATTACTGATGCTATGGTAAAATAAATAAAATACGCTCAGGGAGCAAAGTTGTGGCAGTTGTGGCCATTTAAACTTTGGAAAATCTGTAAACTTGAATAACTCCTATGTTCATACATTTGTATAACAGTGTTTACTGCCGCTATGGAAAAATAAATGAAATACGGCAAGAGAGCAACATTTTGGAAGTTGTGGCCATTTGAACTTTGTTAAATTTTGTAAACCTGACGCTTTGGAAAAATAATTAAAATTCGGCAAGAGAGCACCGTTGTGAAAGCTGTAGCCATTTGAACTATAAAAAGTCCGTAAACCTGAATACTCGTATGTTTATACATTTTTATAAAAGTTATTACTGATGCTATGGTAAAATAAATAAAATACGCTCAGGGACCAAAGTTGTGGACATTTGAACTTTGGAAAATCTGTAAACTTGAATAACTCCTATGTTTATACATTTTAGGAAAAGTTATTACTGACGCTTTGTTAAAAATAATTAAAATTCGGCAAGAGAGCACCGTTGTGGAAGTTGTAGCCATTTGAACTTTAAAAAGTTCGTAAACATCAATACTCGTATGTTTATACATATTTGGAAAAATTATTACTGCCGCTATTTAAAAAAAAATAAAAACTGTAAGAGAGCAACATTTTGGAAGTGGCCACTTGAACTTTGTAAAATCTGTAAACCTGAACATGGAAAAATAAACAAAATACAGCAAGAGAGCATTATTTTGGAAGTTGTGGCCATTTGAACTTTGTAAAATCTGTAAAGCTGAATAACTCGTATGTTTATACATTTTTGGAGAAGTTATTACTGACGCTTTGGAAAACTAATTAAAATTCGGCAAGAGAGCACCGTTGTGAGAGCTGTAGCCATTTGAACTTTAAAAAGTTCGTAAACATGAATACTCGTATGTTTATACATTTTTGGAAAAATTATTACTGCCGCTATTTAAAAAAAAAATAAAAACTGTAAGAGAGCATTATTTTGGAAGTTATGATCATTTGAACTTTGGAAAATCTGTAAACCTGAATAACACGTATGTTTATGCATTTTTATAAAAGTTATTACTAATGCTATGGTAAAGTAAATAAAATACGGTCAGAGAGAAAAGTTGTGGCCATTTGAACTTTGTAAAATCTGTAAACTTGAATAACACGTATGTTTATGCATTTTTATAAAAGTTATTACTGATGCTATGGTAAAATAAATAAAATACGGTCAGAGAGAAAAGTTGTAAAATCTGTAAACTTGAATAACTCGTATGTTTATACATTTTTATAAAAGTTATTACTGCCGCTTTGAAAAATAATTAAAATACGGCAAGGAGCAACATTTTGGAAGATGTGGCTATTTGAACTTTGGAAAATCTGTAAACTTGAATAACTCGTATGTTTATACATTTTAAAAGTTATTACTGATGCTATGGTAAAATAAATAAAATACGCTCAGGGAGCAAAGTTGTGGCAGTTGTGGCCATTTAAACTTTGGAAAATCTGTAAACTTGAATAACTCGTATGTTTATACATTTTTATAAAAGTTATTACTGCCGCTTTGAAAAATAATTGAAATACGGCAAGGAGCAACATTTTGGCGGTTGTGGCCATTTGAACTTTATAAAATCTGTAAACCTGAATATGGAAAAATAAACAAAATACAGCAAGAGAGCATTATTTTGGAAGTTGTGGCCATTTGAACTTTGCAAAATCTGTAAACTTGAATAACAAGTATGTTTATACATTTTTATAAAAGTTATTACTGATGCTATGATAAAATAAATAAAAAACTCTCAGAGAGCAAAGTTTTGGAAGTTGTGGCCATTTGAACTATGTCAAATCTGTAAACCTGAATATCGAAAAATAAATAAAATACGGCGAGAGCAACATTTTGGAGGTTGTGGCCATTTGAACTTTATAAAATCTGTAAACTTGAATAACACGTATGTTTATACATTTTTATAAAAGTTATTACTGATGCTATTGTTATTACTAATAAATAAAATACGCTCAGAGAGAAAAGTTGTGGCCATTTGAACTTTGTAAAATCTGTAAACCTGAATATGGAAAAATAAATAAAATTAACAAAATAAACATTTTGGAAGTTGTGGCCATTTGAACTTTATAAAATCTGTAAACTTGAATAACTCGTATGTTTATACATTTTAAAAGTTATTACTGATGCTATGGTAAAATCAATAAAATACGCTCAGGAGCAAAGTTGTGGCAGTTGTGGCCATTTAAACTTTGGAAAATCTGTAAGCTTGAATAACTCGTATGTTTATATATTTTAGGAAAAGTAGTTACTGCGCTATGGTAAAAAATATAAATAAAATATGCTAAGAGAGCAAAGGTTTGGATCTTGTGGCCACTTGAACTTTGTAAAATCTGTAAACCTGAATAACTCGTATGTTTATAAATTTTTGGAAAAGTTATTACGGATTCTATGCTAAAATGAACTAAACTGTAAACTTGAATAACTCCTATGTTCATACATTTGTATAACAGTTATTACTGCCGCTATGGAAAAATAAATGAAATACGGCAAGAGAGCAACATTTTGGCAGTTGTGGCCATTTGAACTTTGTAAAATCTGTAAACCTGACGCTTTGGAAAAATAATTAAAATTCGGCAAGAGAGCACCGTTGTGAAAGCTGTAGCCATTTGAACTTTAAAAAGTCCGTAAACCTGAATACTCGTATGTTTATACATTTTTATAAAAGTTATTACTGATGCTATGGTAAAATAAATAAAATACGCTCAGGGACCAAAGTTGTGGAAGTTGTGGACATTTGAACTTTGGAAAATCTGTAAACTTGAATAACTCGTATGTTTATACATTTTAGGAAAAGTTATTACTGACGCTTTGGAAAAACAATTAAAATTCGGCAAGAGAGCACCGTTATGGAAGCTGTAGCCATTTGAACTTTAAAAAGTCCGTAAACCTGAATACTCGTATGTTTATACATTTTAATAAAAGTTATTACTAATGCTATGGTAAAATAAATAAAATACGCTCAGGGACCAAAGTTGTGGAAGTTGTGGACATTTGAACTTTGGAAAATCTGTAAACTTGAATAACTCGTATGTTTATACATTTTAGGAAAAGTTATTACTGACGCTTTGGGAAAATAATTAAAATTCGGCAAGAGAGCACCGTTGTGGAAGTTGTAGCCATTTGAATTTTAAAAAGTTCGTAAACATGAATACTCGTATGTTTATACATTTTTGGAAAAATTATTACTGCCGCTATTTAAAAAAAAATAGAAACTGTAAGAGAGCAACATTTTGGAAGTTGTGGCCACTTGAACTTTGTAAAATCTGTAAACCTGAATATGGAAAAATAAACAAAATACAGCAAGAGAGCATTATTTTGGAAGTTGTGGCCATTTGAACTTTAAAAAGTCCGTAAACCTGAATACTCGTATGTTTATACATTTTTATAAAAGTTATTACTGATGCTATGGTAAAATAAATAAAATACGCTCAGGGACCAAAGTTGTGGAATTGTGGACATTTGAACTTTGGAAAATCTGTAAACTTGAATAACTCGTATGTTTATACATTTAGGAAAAGTTATTACCGACGCTTTGGAAAAATAATTAAAATTCGGCAAGAGAGCACCGTTGTGGAAGTTGTAGCCATTTGAACTTTAAAAAGTCCGTAAACCTGAATACTCGTATGTTTATACATTTTTATAAAAGTTATTACTGATGCTATGGTAAAATAAATAAAATACGCTCAGGGACCAAAGTTGTGGAAGTTGTGGACATTTGAACTTTGGAAAATCTGTAAACTTGAATAACTCGTATGTTTATACATTTTAGGAAAAGTTATTACTGACGCTTTGGAAAAATAATTAAAATTCGGCAAGAGAGCACCGTTGTGGAAGTTGTAGCCATTTGAACTTTAAAAAGTCCGTAAACCTGAATACTCGTATGTTTATGCATTTTTATAAAAGTTATTCACCCCTATTCTGCATTTCGACTTGGATCGAAAATTTCTCCGTTTGGCAACTTTGGCATTCTGAGTTCCAATTCCGCTACGCTCAACTTCGAAACTTCCAATTCTGCTAATTCTGCACTTCGATCGTAGCTCCGTTTTTCTACGTTGGGATTTTGTTGGCGGATAAGTGCTTGTTTTTTATTTTGCAAACAATTTTTTGTGCTCTTATGATGTTTTTTGATATGCTTGCAGGGTAATTGTTTTCTACCAGTGCCAAGTGCAAATATTTGTCCAAAAATGTAGGGAGGGGTATCAAAAGACGCGTTCCCGATGCCAGGAATGTGAATCCGCCTACAGAGATCTAATACTTTTGGACGCGCATCAGCATCGGCACCGGTTGTAAGCAATTACAAATTGGACTAGCATTCAAAACACCAATTTCACAATATTTCTACTGAAATTAAATCTAAGGTAATGGATTTGACTTTGCCATTGCATATATCCAAACGTGCACCGGCGTAACTCAGAATGCATATTTACGATCCAAGCGGAGCGTAGAGCGGGAACGTAATTGTAATGCAGAATAGGGGTGATTACTGATGCTATGGTAAAATAAATAAAATACGCTCAGAGAGAAAAGTTGTGGACATTTGAACTTTGTAAAATCTGTAAACCTGAATATGGAAAAATAAATAAAATTAACAAAATAAACATTTTGGAAGTTGTGGCCATTTGAACTTTATAAAATCTGTAAACTTGAATAGCTCGTATGTTTATACATTTTAAAAGTTATTACTGATGCTATGGTAAAATAAATAAAATACGCTCAGGGAGCAAAGTTGTGGCAGTTGTGGCCATTTAAACTTTGGAAAATCTGTAAACTTGAATAACTCGTATGTTTATACATTTTTATAACAGTTATTACTGCCGCTTTGAAAAATAATTAAAATACGGCAAGGAGCAACATTTTGGAAGTTGTGGCCATTTGAACTTTGTTAAATCTGTAAACCTGAATAACTCGTATGTTTATAAATTTTTGGAAAAGTTATTACGGATTCTATGCTAAAATAAATAAACTAAACTGTAAACTTGAATAACTCCTATGTTCATACATTTGTATAACAGTTATTACTGCCGCTATGGAAAAATAAATGAAATACGGCAAGAGAGCAACATTTTGGAAGTTGTGGCCATTTGAACTTTGTTAAATTTTGTAAACCTGAATACTCTTATGTTTATACATTTTGGAAAAATAATTAAAATTCGACAAGAGAGCACCGTTGTGAAAGCTGTAGCCATTTGAACTTTAAAAAGTCCGTAAACCTGAATACTCGTATGTTTATACATTTTTATAAAAGTTGTTACTGATGCTATGGTAAAGTAAATAAAATACGCTCAGGGACCAAAGTTGTGGAAGTTGTGGACATTTGAACTTTGGAAAATCTGTAAACTTGAATAACTCGTATGTTTATACATTTTAGGAAAAGTTATTACTGACGCTTTGGAAAAATAATTAAAATTCGGCAAGAGAGCACCGTTGTGGAAGTTGTAGCCATTTGAACTTTAAAAAGTCCGTAAACCTGAATACTCGTATGTTTATACATTTTTATAAAAGTTATTACTGATGCTATGGTAAAATAAATAAAATACCCTCAGGGACCAAAGTTGTGGAAGTTGTGGACATTTGAACTTTGGAAAATCTGTAAACTTGAATAACTCGTATGTTTATACATTTTAGGAAAAGTTATTACTGACGCTTTGGGAAAATAATTAAAATTCGGCAAGAGAGCACCGTTGTGGAAGTTGTAGCCATTTGAACTTTAAAAAGTTCGTAAACATGAATACTCGTATGTTTATACATTTTTGGAAAAATTATTACTACCGCTATTTAAAAAAAAAAATAAAAACTGTAAGAGAGCAACATTTTGGAAGTTGTGGCCACTTGAACTTTGTAAAATCTGTAAACCTGAATATGGAAAAATAAACTAAATACAGCAAGAGAGCATTATTTTGGAAGTTGTGGCCATTTGAACTTTTAAAAGTCCGTAAACCTGAATACTCGTATGTTTATACATTTTTATAAAAGTTATTACTGATGCCCTGGAAAAATAATTAAAATTCGGCAAGAGAGCACCGTTGTGGAAGTTGTAGCCATTTGAACTTTAAAAAGTCCGTAAACCTGAATACTCGTATGTTTATACATTTTTATAAAAGTTATTACTGATGCTATGGTAAAATAAATAAAATACGCTCAGGGACCAAAGTTGTGGAAGTTGAGGACATTTGAACTTTGGAAAATCTGTAAACTTGAATAACTCGTATGTTTATACATTTTAGGAAAAGTTATTACTGACGCTTTGGAAAAATAATTAAAATTCGGCAAGAGAGCACCGTTGTGGAAGTTGTAGCCATTTGAACTTTAAAAAGTCCGTAAACCTGAATACTCGTATGTTTATACATTTTTATAAAAGTTATTACTGATGCTATGGTAAAATAAATAAAATACGCTCAGGGACCAAAGTTGTGGAAGTTGTGGACATTTGTTTATACATTTTAGGAAAAGTTATTACTGACGCTTTGGAAAAATAATTAAAATTCGGCAAGAGAGCACCGTTGTGGAAGTTGTAGCCATTTGAACTTTAAATAGTTCGTAAACATGAATACTCGTATGTTTATACATTTTTGGAAAAATTATTACTGCCGCTATTTAAAAAAAAAATAAAAACTGTAAGAGAGCAACATTTTGGAAGTTGTGGCCACTTGAACTTTGTAAAATCTGTAAACCTGAATAACTCGTATGTTTATACATTTTTGGAAAAGTTATTACTGACGCTTTGGAAAACTAATTAAAATTCTGTAAACCTGAATATGGAAAAATAAACAAAATACAGCAAGAGAGCATTATTTTGGAAGTTGTGGCCATTTGAACTTTGTAAAATCTGTAAAGCTGAATAACTCGTATGTTTATACATTTTTGGAAAAGTTATTACTGACGCTTTGGAAAACTAATTAAAATTCGGCAAGAGAGCACCGTTGTGAGAGCTGTAGCCATTTGAACTTTAAAAAGTTCGTAAACATGAATACTCGTATGTTTATACATTTTTGGAAAAATTATTACTGCCGCTATTTAAAAAAAAAATAAAAACTGTAAGAGAGCATTATTTTGGAAGTTATGCCCATTTGAACTTTGGAAAATCTGTAAACCTGAATAACACGTATGTTTATGCATTTTTATAAAAGTTATTACTGATGCTATGGTAAAGTAAATAAAATACGGTCAGAGAGAAAAGTTGTGGCCATTTGAACTTTGTAAAATCTGTAAACTTGAATATCACGTATGTTTATGCATTTTTATAAAAGTTATTACTGATGCTATGGTAAAATAAATAAAATACGGTCAGAGAGAAAAGTTGTAAAATCTGTAAACTTGAATAACTCGTATGTTTATATATTTTAGGAAAAGTTATTACTGCGCTATGGTAAAAAATATAAATAAAATACGCTAAGAGAGCAAAGGTTTGGATCTTGTGGCCACTTGAACTTTGTAAAATCTGTAAACTTGAATAACAAGTATGTTTATACATTTTTATAAAAGTTATTACTGATGCTATGATAAAATAAATAAAAAACTCTCAGAGAGCAAAGTTTTGGAAGTTGGGGCCATTTGAACTATGTCAAATCTGTAAACCTGAATATCGAAAAATAAATAAAATACGGCAAGAGAGCAACATTTTGGAGGTTGTGGCCATTTGAACTTTATAAAATCTATAAACTTGAATAACACGTATGTTTATACATTTTTATAAAAGTTATTACTGATGCTATGGTAAAATAAATAAAATACGCTCAGAGAGAAAAGTTGTGGCCATTTGAACTTTGTAAAATCTGTAAACCTGAATATGGAAAAATAAATAAAATTAACAAAATAAACATTTTGGAAGTTGTGGCCATTTGAACTTTATAAAATCTGTAAACTTGAATAACTCGTATGTTTATACATTTTAAAAGTTATTACTGATGCTATGGTAAAATAAATAAAATACGCTCAGGGAGCAAAGTTGTGGCAGTTGTGGCCATTTGAACTTTGGAAAATCTGTAAACTTGAATAACTCGTATGTTTATACATTTTTGGAAAAATTATTACTGCCGCTATTTAAAAAAAAAATAAAAACTGTAAGAGAGCAACATTTTGGAAGTTGTGGCCACTTGAACTTTGTAAAATCTGTAAAGCTGAATAACTCGTATGTTTATACATTTTAAAAGTTATTACTGATGCTATGGTAAAATAAATAAAATACGCTCAGGGAGCAAAGTTGTGGCAGTTGTGGCCATTTAAACTTTGGAAAATCTGTAAACTTGAATAACTCGTATGTTTATACATTTTAAAAGTTATTACTGATGCTATGGTAAAATAAATAAAATACGCTCAGGGAGCAAAGTTGTGGCAGTTGTGGCCATTTAAACTTTGGAAAATCTGTAAACTTGAATAACTCGTATGTTTATACATTTTTATAACAGTTATTACTGCCGCTTTGAAAAATAATTAAAATACGGCAAGGAGCAACATTTTGGAAGTTGTGGCCATTTGAACTTTGTTAAATCTGTAAACCTGAATAACTGTTTATAAATTTTTGGAAAAGTTATTACGGATTCTATGCTAAAATAAATAAACTAAACTGTAAACTTGAATAACTCCTATGTTCATACATTTGTATAACAGTTATTACTGCCGCGATGGAAAAATAAATGAAATACGGCAAGAGAGCAACATATTGGAAGTTGTGGCCTTTTGAACTTTGTTAAATTTTGTAAACCTGACGCTTTGGAAAAATAATTAAAATTCGGCAAGAGAGCACCGTTGTGAAAGCTGTAGCCATTTGAACTTTAAAAAGTCCGTAAACCTGAATACTCGTATGTTTATACATTTTTATAAAAGTTATTACTGATGCTATGGTAAAATAAATAAAATACGCTCAGGGACCAAAGTTGTGGAAGTTGTGGACATTTGAACTTTGGAAAATCTGTAAACTTGAATAACTCGTATGTTTATACATTTTAGGAGAAGTTATTACTGACGCTTTGGAAAAATAACTAAAATTCGGCAAGAGAGCACCGTTGTGGAAGTTGTAGCCATTTGAACTTTAAAAAGTTCGTAAACATGAATACTCGTATGTTTATACATTTTTGGAAAAATTATTACTGCCGCTATTTAAAAAAAAAATAAAAACTGTAAGAGAGCATTATTTCGGAAGTTATGCCCATTTGAACTTTGGAAAATCTGTAAACCTGAATATGCATGTTTATGCATTTTTATAAAAGTTATTACTGATGCTATGGTAAAGTAAATAAAATACGGTCAGAGAGAAAAGTTGTGGCCATTTGAACTTTGTAAAATCTGTAAACTTGAATAACACGTATGTTTATGCATTTTTATAAAAGTTATTACTGATGCTATGGTAAAATAAATAAAATACGGTCAGAGAGAAAAGTTGTAAAATCTGTAAACTTGAATAACTCGTATGTTTATATATTTTAGGAAAAGTTATTACTGCGCTATGGTAAAAAATATAAATAGAATACGCTAAGACAGCAAAGGTTTGGATCTTGTGGCCACTTGAACTTTGTAAAATCTGTAAACTTGAATAACAAGTATGTTTATACATTTTTATAAAAGTTATTACTGATGCTATGATAAAATAAATAAAAAACTCTCAGAGAGCAACATTTTGGAGGTTGTGGCCATTTGAACTTTATAAAATCTATAAACTTGAATAACACGTATGTTTATACATTTTTATAAAAGTTATTACTGATGCTATGGTAAAATAAATAAAATACGCTCAGAGAGAAAAGTTGTGGCCATTTGAACTTTGTAAAATCTGTAAACCTGAATATGGAAAAATAAATAAAATTAACAAAATAAACATTTTGGAAGTTGTGGCCATTTGAACTTTATAAAATCTGTAAACTTGAATAACTCGTATGTTTATACATTTTAAAAGTTATTACTGATGCTATGGTAAAATAAATAAAATACGCTCAGGGAGCAAAGTTGTGGCAGTTGTGGCCATTTAAACTTTGGAAAATCTGTAAACTTGAATAACTCGTATGTTTATACATTTTTATAACAGATATTACTGCCGCTTTGAAAAATAATTAAAATACGGCAAGGAGCAACATTTTGGAAGTTGTGGCCTTTTGAACTTTGTTAAATTTTGTAAACCTGACGCTTTGGAAAAATAATTAAAATTCGGCAAGAGAGAACCGTTGTGAAAGCTGTAGCCATTTGAACTTTAAAAAGTCCGTAAACCTGAATACTCGTATGTTTATACATTTTTATAAAAGTTATTACTGATGCTATGGTAAAATAAAAAAAATACGCTCAGGGACCAAAGTTGTGGAAGTTGTGGACATTTGAACTTTGGAAAATCTGTAAACTTGAATAACTCGTATGTTTATACATTTTAGGAAAAGTTATTACTGACGCTTTGGAAAAATAATTAAAATTCGGCAACAGAGCACCGTTGTGGAAGGTGTAGCCATTTGAACTTTAAAAAGTTCGTAAACATGAATACTCGTATGTTTATACATTTTTGGAAAAATTATTACTGCCGCTATTTAAAAAAAAAATAAAAACTGTAAGAGAGCATTATTTCGGAAGTTATGCTCATTTGAACTTTGGAAAATCTGTAAACCTGAATATGCATGTTTATGCATTTTTATAAAAGTTATTACTGATGCTATGGTAAAGTAAATAAAATACGGTCAGAGAGAAAAGTTGTGGCCATTTGAACTTTGTAAAATCTGTAAACTTGAATAACACGTATGTTTATGCATTTTTATAAAAGTTATTACTGATGCTATGGTAAAATAAATAAAATACGGTCAGAGAGAAAAGTTGTAAAATCTGTAAACTTGAATAACTCGTATGTTTATATATTTTAGGAAAAGTTATTACTGCGCTATGGTAAAAAATATAAATAGAATACGCTAAGACAGCAAAGGTTTGGATCTTGTGGCCACTTGAACTTTGTAAAATCTGTAAACTTGAATAACAAGTATGTTTATACATTTTTATAAAAGTTATTACTGATGCTATGATAAAAAAAATAAAAAACTCTCAGAGAGCAACATTTTGGAGGTTGTGGCCATTTGAACTTTATAAAATCTATAAACTTGAATAACACGTATGTTTATACATTTTTATAAAAGTTATTACTGATGCTATGGTAAAATAAATAAAATACGCTCAGAGAGAAAAGTTGTGGCCATTTGAACTTTGTAAAATCTGTAAACCTGAATATGGAAAAATAAATAAAATTAACAAAATAAACATTTTGGAAGTTGTGGCCATTTGAACTTTATAAAATCTGTAAACTTGAATAACTCGTATGTTTATACATTTTAAAAGTTATTACTGATGCTATGGTAAAATAAATAAAATACGCTCAGGGAGCAAAGTTGTGGCAGTTGTGGCCATTTAAACTTTGGAAAATCTGTAAACTTGAATAACTCGTATGTTTATACATTTTTATACCAGTTATTACTGCCGCTTTGAAAAATAATTAAAATACGGCAAGGAGCAACATTTTGGAAGTTGTGGCCATTTGAACTTTGTTAAATCTGTAAACCTGAATAACTCGTATGTTTATAAATTTTTGGAAAAGTTATTACGGATTCTATGCTAAAATAAATAAACTAAACTGTAAACTTGAATAACTCCTATGTTCATACATTTGTATAACAGTTATTACTGCCGCTATGGAAAAATAAATGAAATACGGCAAGAGAGCAACATATTGGAAGTTGTGGCCTTTTGAACTTTGTTAAATTTTGTAAACCTGACGCTTTGGAAAAATAATTAAAATTCGGCAAGAGAGCACCGTTGTGAAAGCTGTAGCCATTTGAACTTTAAAAAGTCCGTAAACCTGAATACTCGTATGTTTATACATTTTTATAAAAGTTATTACTGATGCTATGGTAAAATAAATAAAATACGCTCAGGGACCAAAGTTGTGGAAGTTGTGGACATTTGAACTTTGGAAAATCTGTAAACTTGAATAACTCGTATGTTTATACATTTTAGGAAAAGTTATTACTGACGCTTTGGAAAAAT
The DNA here is from genome assembly GCA_951509765.1 of Sphenella marginata. Classification (NCBI taxonomy): domain Eukaryota; kingdom Metazoa; phylum Arthropoda; class Insecta; order Diptera; family Tephritidae; genus Sphenella; species Sphenella marginata. Next base: position 67,555,960 of record OX608079.1, read on the forward strand.
AATTAAAATTCGGCAAGAGAGCACCGTTGTGGAAGTTGTAGCCATTTGAACTTTAAAAAGTTCGTAAACATGAATACTCGTATGTTTATACATTTTTGGAAAAATTATTACTGCCGCTATTTAAAAAAAAAATAAAAACTGTAAGAGAGCAACATTTTGGAAGTTGTGGCCACTTGAACTTTGTAAAATCTGTAAACCTGAATATGGAAAAATAAACAAAATACAGCAAGAGAGCATTATTTTAAAAGTTGTGGCCATTTGAACTTTGTAAAATCTGTAAAGCTGAATAACTCGTATGTTTATACATTTTTGGAAAAGTTATTACTGACGCTTTGGAAAACTAATTAAAATTCGGCAAAGAGCACCGTTGTGAGAGCTGTAGCCATTTGAACTTTAAAAAGTTCGTAAACATGAATACTCGTATATTTATACATTTTTGGAAAAATTATTACTGCCGCTATTTAAAAAAAAAATAAAAACTGTAAGAGAGCATTATTTTGGAAGTTATGCCCATTTGAACTTTGGAAAATCTGTAAACCTGAATAACACGTATGTTTATGCATTTTTATAAAAGTTATTACGGATGCTATGGTAAAGTAAATAAAATACGGTCAGAGAGAAAAGTTGTGGCAATTTGAACTTTGTAAAATCTGTAAACCTGAATAACAGGTATGTTTATGCATTTTTATAAAAGTTATTACTGATGCTATGGTAAAATAAATAAAATACGGTCAGAGAGAAAAGTTGTAAAATCTGTAAACTTGAATAACTCGTATGTTTATACATTTTTATAAAAGTTATTACTGCCGCTTTGAAAAATAATTAAAATACGGCAAGGAGCAACATTTTGGAAGATGTGGCTAATTGAACTTTGGAAAATCTGTAAACTTGAATAACTCGTATGTTTATACATTTTAGGAAAAGTTATTACTGACGCTTTGGAAAAATAATTAAAATTCGGCAAGAGAGCACCGTTGTGGAAGTTGTAGCCATTTGAACTTTAAAAAGTCCGTAAACCTGAATACTCGTATGTTTATACATTTTTATAAAAGTTATTACTGATGCTATGGTAAAATAAATAAAATACCCTCAGGGACCAAAGTTGTGGAAGTTGTGGACATTTGAACTTTGAAAAATCTGTAAACCTGAATACTCGTATGTTTATACATTTTTATAAAAGTTATTACTGATGCTTTGGAAAAATAATTAAAATTCGGCAAGAGAGCACCGTTGTGGAAGTTGTAGCCATTTGAACTTTAAAAAGTCCGTAAACCTGAATACTCGTATGTTTATACATTTTTATAAAAGTTATTACTGATGCTATGGTAAAATAAATAAAATACGCTCAGGGACCAAAGTTATTTGGAAAAATAATTAAAATTCGGCAAGAGAGCACCGTTGTGGAAGTTGTAGCCATTTGAACTTTAAAAAGTTCGTAAACATGAATACTCGTATGTTTATACATTTTTGGAAAAATTATTACTACCGCTATTTAAAAAAAAAATAAAAACTGTAAGAGAGCAACATTTTGGAAGTTGTGGCCACTTGAACTTTGTAAAATCTGTAAACCTGAATATGGAAAAATAAACTAAATACAGCAAGACAGCATTATTTTGGAAGTTGTGGCCATTTGAACTTTTAAAAGTCCGTAAACCTGAATACTCGTATGTTTATACATTTTTATAAAAGTTATTACTGATGCTTTGGAAAAATAATTAAAATTCGGCAAGAGAGCACCGTTGTAGAAGTTGTAGCCATTTGAACTTTAAAAAGTCCGTAAACCTGAATACTCGTATGTTTATGCATTTTTATAAAAGTTATTACTGATGCTATGGTAAAATAAATAAAATACGCTCAGGGACCAAAGTTGTGGAAGTTGTGGACATTTGAACTTTGGAAAATCTGTAAACTTGAATAACTCGTATGTTTATACATTTTAGGAAAAGTTATTACTGACGCTTTGGAAAAATAATTAAAATTCGGCAAGAGAGCACCGTTGTGAAAGCTGTAGCCATTTGAACTTTAAAAAGTCCGTAAACTTGAATACTCGTATGTTTATACATTTTCATAAAAGTTATTACTGATGCTATGGTAGAATAAATAAAATACGCTCAGGGACCAAAGTTGTGGAAGTTGTGGACATTTGAACTTTGGAAAATCTGTAAACTTGAATAACTCGTATGTTTATACATTTTAGGAAAAGTTATTACTGACGCTTTGGAAAAATAATTAAAATTCGGCAAGAGAGCACCGTTGTGGAAGTTGTAGCCATTTGAACTTTAAAAAGTTCGTAAACATGAATACTCGTATGTTTATACATTTTTGGAAAAATTATTACTGCCGCTATTTAAAAAAAAAATAAAAACTGTAAGAGAGCAACATTTTGGAAGTTGTGGCCACTTGAACTTTGTAAAATCTGTAAACCTGAATAACTCGTATGTTTATACATTTTTGGAAAAGTTATTACTGACGCTTTGGAAAACTAATTAAAATTCTGTAAACCTGAATATGGAAAAATAAACAAAATACAGCAAGAGAGCATTATTTTGGAAGTTGTGGCCATTTGAACTTTGTAAAATCTGTAAAGCTGAATAACTCGTATGTTTATGCATTTTTATAAAAGTTATTACTGATGCTATGGTAAAGTAAATAAAATACGGTCAGAGAGAAAAGTTGTGGCCATTTGAACTTTGTGAAATCTGTAAACTTGAATAACACGTATGTTTATGCATTTTTATAAAAGTTATTACTGATGCTATGGTAAAATAAATAAAATACGGTCAGACAGAAAAGTTGTAAAATCTGTAAACTTGAATAACTCGTATGTTTATATATTTTAGGAAAAGTTATTACTGCGCTATGGTAAAAAATATAAATAAAATACGCTAAGAGAGCAAAGGTTTGGATCTTGTGGCCACTTGAACTTTGTAAAATCTGTAAACTTGAATAACAAGTATGTTTATACATTTTTATAAAAGTTATTACTGATGCTATGATAAAATAAATAAAAAACTCTCAGAGAGCAAAGTTTTGGAAGTTGTGGCCATTTGAACTATGTCAAATCTGTAAACCTGAATATCGAAAAATAAATAAAATACGGCAAGAGAGCAACATTTTGGAGGTTGTGGCGATTTGAACTTTATAAAATCTATAAACTTGAATAACACGTATGTTTATACATTTTTATAAAAGTTATTACTGATGCTATGGTAAAATAAATAAAAAACTCTCAGAGAGCAAAGTTTTGGAAGTTGGGGCCATTTGAACTATGTCAAATCTGTAAACCTGAATATCGAAAAATAAATAAAATACGGCAAGAGAGCAACATTTTGGAGGTTGTGGCCATTTGAACTTTATAAAATCTATAAACTTGAATAACACGTATGTTTATACATTTTTATAAAAGTTATTACTGATGCTATGGTAAAATAAATAAAATACGCTCAGAGAGAAAAGTTGTGGCCATTTGAACTTTGTAAAATCTGTAAACCTGAATATGGAAAAATAAATAAAATTAACAAAATAAACATTTTGAAAGTTGTGGCCATTTGAACTTTGGAAAATCTGTAAACTTGAATAACTCGTATGTTTATACATTTTTGGAAAAATTATAACTGCCGCTATTTAAAAAAAAAATAAAAACTGTAAGAGAGCAACATTTTGGAAGTTGTGGCCACTTGAACTTTGTAAAATCTGTAAACCTGAATAACTCGTATGTTTATACATTTTTGGAAAAGTTATTACTGACGCTTTGGAAAACTAATTAAAATTCTGTAAACCTGAATATGGAAAAATAAACAAAATACAGCAAGAGAGCATTATTTTGGAAGTTGTGGCCATTTGAACTTTGTAAAATCTGTAAAGCTGAATAACTCGTATGTTTATACATTTTAAAAGTTATTACTGATGCTATGGTAAAATAAATAAAATACGCTCAGGGACCAAAGTTGTGGCAGTTGTGGCCATTTAAACTTTGGAAAATCTGTAAACTTGAATAACTCGTATGTTTATACATTTTAAAAGTTATTACTGATGCTATGGTAAAATAAATAAAATACGCTCAGGGAGCAAAGTTGTGGCAGTTGTGGCCATTTAAACTTTGGAAAATCTGTAAACTTGAATAACTCGTATGTTTATACATTATTATAACAGTTATTACTGCCGCTTTGAAAAATAATTAAAATACGGCAAGGAGCAACATTTTGGAAGTTGTGGCCATTTGAACTTTGTTAAATCTGTAAACCTGAATAACTCGTATGTTTATAAATTTTTGGAAAAGTTATTACGGATTCTATGCTAAAATAAATAAACTAAACTGTAAACTTGAATAACTCCTATGTTCATACATTTGTATAACAGTTATTACTGCCGCCATGGAAAAATAAATGAAATACGGCAAGAGAGCAACATATTGGAAGTTGTGGCCTTTTGAACTTTGTTAAATTTTGTAAACCTGACGCTTTGGAAAAATAATTAAAATTCGGCAAGAGAGCACCGTTGTGAAAGCTGTAGCCATTTGAACTTTAAAAAGTCCGTAAACCTGAATACTCGTATGTTTATACATTTTTATAAAAGTTATTACTGCTGCTATGTTTATGCATTTTTATAAAAGTTATTACTGATGCTATGGTAAAATAAATAAAATACGGTCAGACAGAAAAGTTGTAAAATCTGTAAACTTGAATAACTCGTATGTTTATATATTTTAGGAAAAGTTATTACTGCGCTATGGTAAAAAATATAAATAAAATACGCTAAGAGAGCAAAGGTTTGGATCTTGTGGCCACTTGAACTTTGTAAAATCTGTAAACTTGAATAACAAGTATGTTTATACATTTTTATAAAAGTTATTACTGATGCTATGATAAAATAAATAAAAAACTCTCAGAGAGCAAAGTTTTGGAAGTTGTGGCCATTTGAACTATGTCAAATCTGTAAACCTGAATATCGAAAAATAAATAAAATACGGCAAGAGAGCAACATTTTGGAGGTTGTGGCGATTTGAACTTTATAAAATCTATAAACTTGAATAACACGTATGTTTATACATTTTTATAAAAGTTATTACTGATGCTATGGTAAAATAAATAAAAAACTCTCAGAGAGCAAAGTTTTGGAAGTTGGGGCCATTTGAACTATGTCAAATCTGTAAACCTGAATATCGAAAAATAAATAAAATACGGCAAGAGAGCAACATTTTGGAGGTTGTGGCCATTTGAACTTTATAAAATCTATAAACTTGAATAACACGTATGTTTATACATTTTTATAAAAGTTATTACTGATGCTATGGTAAAATAAATAAAATACGCTCAGAGAGAAAAGTTGTGGCCATTTGAACTTTGTAAAATCTGTAAACCTGAATATGGAAAAATAAATAAAATTAACAAAATAAACATTTTGAAAGTTGTGGCCATTTGAACTTTGGAAAATCTGTAAACTTGAATAACTCGTATGTTTATACATTTTTGGAAAAATTATAACTGCCGCTATTTAAAAAAAAAATAAAAACTGTAAGAGAGCAACATTTTGGAAGTTGTGGCCACTTGAACTTTGTAAAATCTGTAAACCTGAATAACTCGTATGTTTATACATTTTTGGAAAAGTTATTACTGACGCTTTGGAAAACTAATTAAAATTCTGTAAACCTGAATATGGAAAAATAAACAAAATACAGCAAGAGAGCATTATTTTGGAAGTTGTGGCCATTTGAACTTTGTAAAATCTGTAAAGCTGAATAACTCGTATGTTTATACATTTTAAAAGTTATTACTGATGCTATGGTAAAATAAATAAAATACGCTCAGGGACCAAAGTTGTGGCAGTTGTGGCCATTTAAACTTTGGAAAATCTGTAAACTTGAATAACTCGTATGTTTATACATTTTAAAAGTTATTACTGATGCTATGGTAAAATAAATAAAATACGCTCAGGGAGCAAAGTTGTGGCAGTTGTGGCCATTTAAACTTTGGAAAATCTGTAAACTTGAATAACTCGTATGTTTATACATTATTATAACAGTTATTACTGCCGCTTTGAAAAATAATTAAAATACGGCAAGGAGCAACATTTTGGAAGTTGTGGCCATTTGAACTTTGTTAAATCTGTAAACCTGAATAACTCGTATGTTTATAAATTTTTGGAAAAGTTATTACGGATTCTATGCTAAAATAAATAAACTAAACTGTAAACTTGAATAACTCCTATGTTCATACATTTGTATAACAGTTATTACTGCCGCCATGGAAAAATAAATGAAATACGGCAAGAGAGCAACATATTGGAAGTTGTGGCCTTTTGAACTTTGTTAAATTTTGTAAACCTGACGCTTTGGAAAAATAATTAAAATTCGGCAAGAGAGCACCGTTGTGAAAGCTGTAGCCATTTGAACTTTAAAAAGTCCGTAAACCTGAATACTCGTATGTTTATACATTTTTATAAAAGTTATTACTGATGCTATGGTAAAATAAATAAAATACGCTCAGGGACCAAAGTTGTGGAAGTTGTGGACATTTGAGCTTTGGAAAATCTGTAAACTTGAATAACTCGTATGTTTATACATTTTAGGAAAAGTTATTACTGACGCTTTGGAAAAATAATTAAAATTCGGCAAGAGAGCACCGTTGTGGAAGTTGTAGCCATTTGAACTTTAAAAAGTCCGTAAACCTGAATACACGTATGTTTATGCATTTTTATAAAAGTTATTACTGATGCTATGGTAAAATAAATAAAATACGCTCAGGGACCAAAGTTGTGGATGTTGTGGACATTTGAACTTTGGAAAATCTGTAAACTTGAATAACTCGTATGTTTATACATTTTAGGAAAAGTTATTACTGACGCTTTGGAAAAATAATTAAAATTCGGCAAGAGAGCACCGTTGTGGAAGTTGTAGCCATTTGAACTTTAAAAAGTCCGTAAACCTGAATACTCGTATGTTTATACATTTTTATAAAAGTTATTACTGATGCTATGGTAAAATAAATAAAATACGCTCAGGGACCAAAGTTCTGGAAGTTGTGGAAATTTGAACTTTGGAAAATCTGTAAACTTGAATAACTCGTATGTGTATACATTTTAGGAAAAGTTATTACTGACGCTTTGGAAAAATAATTAAAATTCGGCAAGAGAGCACCGTTGTGAAAGCTGTAGCCATTTGAACTTTAAAAAGTCCGTAAACATGAATACTCGTATGTTTATACATTTTCATAAAAGTTATTACTGATGCTATGGTAAAATAAATAAAATACGCTCAGGGAGCAAAGTTGTGGCAGTTGTGGCCATTTAAACTTTGGAAAATCTGTAAACTTGAATAACTCGTATGTTTATACATTTGTATAAAAGTTATTACTGATGCTATGATAAAATAAATAAAAAACTCTCAGAGAGCAAAGTTTTGGAGGTTGTGGCCATTTGAACTATGTCAAATCTGTAAACCTGAATATCGAAAAATAAATAAAATACGGCAAGAGAGCAACATTTTGGAATATGTGGCCATTTGAACTTTAAAAAGTTCGTAAACATGAATACTCGTATGTTTATACATTTTTGGAAAAATTATTACTGCCGCTATTTAAAAAAAAAATAAAAACTGTAAGAGAGCAACATTTTGGAAGTTGTGGCCACTTGAACTTTGTAAAATCTGTAAACCTGAATATGGAAAAATAAACAAAATACAGCAAGAGAGCATTATTTTGGAAGTTGTGGCCATTTGAACTTTGTAAAATCTGTAAAGCTGAATAACTCGTATGTTTATACATTTTTGGAAAAGTTATTACTGACGCTTTGGAAAACTAATTAAAATTCGGCAAGAGAGCACCGTTGTGAGAGCTGTAGCCATTTGAACTTTAAAAAGTTCGTAAACATGAATACTCGTATGTTTATACATTTTTGGAAAAATTATTACTGCCGCTATTTAAAAAAAAAAATAAAAACTGTAAGAGAGCATTATTTTGGAAGTTATGCCCATTTGAACTTTGGAAAATCTGTAAACCTGAATAACACGTATGTTTATGCATTTTTATAAAAGTTATTACGGATGCTATGGTAAAGTAAATAAAATACGGTCAGAGAGAAAAGTTGTGGCCATTTGAACTTTGTAAAATCTGTAAACTTGAATAACACGTATGTTTATGCATTTTTATAAAAGTTATTACTGATGCTATGGTAAAATAAATAAAATACGGTCAGAGAGAAAAGTTGTAAAATCTGTAAACTTGAATAACTCGTATGTTTATACATTTTTATAAAAGTTATTACTGCCGCTTTGAAAAATAATTAAAATACGGCAAGGAGCAACATTTTGGAAGATGTGGCTATTTGAACTTTGGAAAATCTGTAAACTTGAATAACTCGTATGTTTATACACTTTAAAAGTTATTAGTGATGCTATGGTAAAATAAATAAAATACGCTCAGGGAGCAAAGTTGTGGCAGTTGTGGCCATTTAAACTTTGGAAAATCTGTAAACTTGAATAACTCGTATCTTTATACATTTTTATAAAAGTTATTACTGCCGCTTTGAAAAATAATTAAAATACGGCAAGGAGCAACATTTTGGAAAATGTGGCTATTTGAACTTTGGAAAATCTGTAAACTTGAATAACTCGTATGTTTATATATTTTAGGAAAAGTAATTACTGCGCTATGGTAAAAAATCTAAATAAAATACGCTAAGAGAGCAAAGGTTTGGATCTTGTGGCCACTTGAACTTTGTAAAATCTGTAAACTTGAATAACAAGTATGTTTATACATTTGTATAAAAGTTATTACTGATGCTATGATAAAATAAATAAAAAACTCTCAGAGAGCAAAGTTTTGGAAGTTGTGGCCATTTGAACTATGTCAAATCTGTAAACCTGAATATCGAAAAATAAATAAAATACGGCAAGAGAGCAAGGAGGTTGAGGAGAGAGAGAGGAGGTTGTGGCCATTTGAACTTTATAAAATCTATAAACTTGAATAACACGTATGTTTATACATTTTTATAAAAGTTATTACTGATGCTATGGTAAAATAAATAAAATACGCTCAGAGAGAAAAGTTGTGGCCATTTGAACTTTGTAAAATCTGTAAACCTGAATATGGAAAAATAAATAAAATTAACAAAATAAACATTTTGGAAGTTGTGGCCATTTGAACTTTATAAAATCTGTAAACTTGAATAACTCGTATGTTTATACATTTTAAAAGTTATTACTGATGCTATGGTAAAATAAATAAAAAACGCTCAGGGAGCAAAGTTGTGGCCATTTAAACTTTGGAAAATCTGTAAACTATGTTCATACATTTGTATAACAGTTATTACTGCCGCTATGGAAAAATAAATGAAATACGGCAAGAGAGCAACATTTTGGAAGTTGTGGCCATTTGAACTTTGGAAAATCTGTAAACCTGAATATGGAAAAATAAATGAAATACGGCAAGAGAGCAACATTTTGGAAGTTGTGGCCATTTGAACTTTATAAAATCTGTAAACTTGAATAACTCGTATGTTTATACATTTTAAAAGTTATTACTGATGCTATGGTAAAATAAATAAAATACGCTCAGAGAGAAAAGTTGTGGCCATTTGAACTTTGTAAAATCTGTAAACCTGAATATGGAAAAATAAATAAAATTAACAAAATAAACATTTTGGAAGTTGTGGCCATTTAAACTTTGGAAAATCTGTAAACTATGTTCATACATTTGTATAACAGTTATTACTGCCGCCATGGAAAAATAAATGAAATACGGCAAGAGAGCAACATTTTGGAAGTTGTGGCCATTTGAACTTTGTAAAATCTGTAAACCTGAATATGGAAAAATAAACAAAATACAGCAAGAGAGCATTATTTTGGAAGTTGTGCCCATTTGAACTTTGGAAAATCTGTAAACCTGAATAACTCGTATGTGTATCCATTTTTGGATGCTAGAGTAAAATAAATAAAAAACGCTCAGAGAGTCAAATCTGTAAACCTGAATATCGAAAAATAAATAAAATACGGCAAGAGAGCAACATTTTGGAGGATGTGGCCATTTGAACTTTAAAAAGTTCGTAAACATGAATACTCGTATGTTTATACATTTTTGGAAAAATTATTACTGCCGCTATTTAAAAAAAAAATAAAAACTGTAAGAGAGCAACATTTTGGAAGTTGTGGCCACTTGAACTTTGTAAAATCTGTAAACCTGAATATGGAAAAATAAACAAAATACAGCAAGAGAGCATTATTTTGGAAGTTGTGGCCATTTGAACTTTGTAAAATCTGTAAAGCTGAATAACTCGTATGTTTATACATTTTTGGAAAAGTTATTACTGACGCTTTGGAAAACTAATTAAAATTCGGCAAGAGAGCACCGTTGTGAGAGCTGTAGCCATTTGAACTTTAAAAAGTTCGTAAACATGAATACTCGTATGTTTATACATTTTTGGAAAAATTATTACTGCCGCTATTTAAAAAAAAAAATAAAAACTGTAAGAGAGCATTATTTTGGAAGTTATGCCCATTTGAACTTTGGAAAATCTGTAAACCTGAATAACACGTATGTTTATGCATTTTTATAAAAGTTATTACGGATGCTATGGTAAAGTAAATAAAATACGGTCAGAGAGAAAAGTTGTGGCCATTTGAACTTTGTAAAATCTGTAAACTTGAATAACACGTATGTTTATGCATTTTTATAAAAGTTATTACTGCCGCTTTGAAAAATAATTGAAATACGGCAAGGAGCAACATTTTGGAAGATGTGGCTATTTGAACTTTGGAAAATCTGTAAACTTGAATAACTCGTATGTTTATATATTTTAGGAAAAGTAATTACTGCGCTATGGTAAAAAATCTAAATAAAATACCCTAAGAGAGCAAAGGTTTGGATCTTGTGGCCACTTGAACTTTGTAAAATCTGTAAACTTGAATAACAAGTATGTTTATACATTTGTATAAAAGTTATTACTGATGCTATGATAAAATAAATAAAAAACTCTCAGAGAGCAAAGTTTTGGAAGTTGTGGCCATTTGAACTATGTCAAATCTGTAAACCTGAATATCGAAAAATAAATAAAATACGGCAAGAGAGCAAGGAGGTTGAGGAGAGAGAGAGGAGGTTGTGGCCATTTGAACTTTATAAAATCTATAAACTTGAATAACACGTATGTTTATACATTTTTATAAAAGTTATTACTGATGCTATGGTAAAATAAATAAAATACGCTCAGAGAGAAAAGTTGTGGCCATTTGAACTTTGTAAAATCTGTAAACCTGAATATGGAAAAATAAATAAAATTAACAAAATAAACATTTTGGAAGTTGTGGCCATTTGAACTTTATAAAATCTGTAAACTTGAATATCTCGTATGTTTATACATTTTAAAAGTTATTACTGATGCTATGGTAAAATAAATAAAATACGCTCAGAGAGAAAAGTTGTGGCCATTTGAACTTTGTAAAATCTGTAAACCTGAATATGGAAAAATAAATAAAATTAACAAAATAAACATTTTGGAAGTTGTGGCCATTTAAACTTTGGAAAATCTGTAAACTATGTTCATACATTTGTATAACAGTTATTACTGCCGCTGGAAAAATAAATGAAATACGGCAAGAGAGCAACATTTTGGAAGTTGTGGCCATTTGAACTTTGGAAAATCTGTAAACTTGAATAACTCGTATGTTTATATATTTTAGGAAAAGTAATTACTGCGCTATGGTAAAAAATCTAAATAAAATACGCTAAGAGAGCAAAGGTTTGGATCTTGTGGCCACTTGAACTTTGTAAAGTTATTACTGCCGCTTTGAAAAATAATTGAAATACGGCAAGGAGCAACATTTTGGAAGATGTGGCTATATGAACTTTGGAAAATCTGTAAACTTGAATAACTCGTATGTTTATATATTTTAGGAAAAGTAATTACTGCGCTATGGTAAAAAATATAAATAAAATACGCTAAGAGAGCAAAGGTTTGGATCTTGTGGCCACTTGAACTTTGTAAAATCTGTAAACCTGAATAACTCGTATGTTTATACATTTTTGGAAAAATTATTACTGACGCTATTTAAAAAAAAAATAAAAACTGTAAGAGAGCAACATTTTGGAAGTTGTGGCCATTTGAACTTTGTAAAATCTGTAAACCTGAATATGGAAAAATAAACAAAATACAGCAAGAGAGCATTATTGGAGCCATTTGAACTTTATAAAATATGTAAACTTGAATAACTCGTTTGTTTATACATTTTTATAAAAGTTATTACTAATGCCATGGTAAAATAAATAAAATACGCTCAGGGAGCAAAGTTGTGGCCATTTAAACTTTGGAAAATCTGTAAACTATGTTCATACATTTGTATAACAGTTATTACTGCCGCTATGGAAAAATAAAAGAAATACGGCAAGAGAGCAACATTTTGGAAGTTGTGGCCATTTGAACTTTGTAAAATCTGTAAACCTGAATATGGAAAAATAAACAAAATACAGCAAGAGAGCATTATTTTGGAAGTTGTGCCCATTTGAACTTTGGAAAATCTGTAAACCTGAATAACTCGTATGTTTATACATTTTTGGAAAAGTTATTACTGATGCTATGGTAAAATAAATAAAAAACGCTCAAAGAGCAAAGTTTTGGAAGTTGTGGCCATTTGAACTATGTCAAATCTGTAAACCTGAATATGGAAAAATAAACAAAATACAGCAAGGAGCATTATTTTGGAAGTTGTGCCCATTTGAACTTTGGAAAATCTGTAAACCTGAATAACTCGTATGTTTATGCATTTTTGGAAAAGTAATTACTGATGCTATGGTAAAATAAATAAAATACACTAAGAGAGAAAAGTTGTGGCCATTTGAACTTTGTAAAATCTGTAAACCTGAATATGGAAAAATAAATAAAATTAAGAAAATAAACATATTGGAAGTTGTGGCCATTTGAACTTTATAAAATATGTAAACTTGAATAACTCGTATGTTTATACATTTTTATAAAAGTTATTACTAATGCCATGGTAAAATAAATAAAATACGCTCAGGGAGCAAAGTTGTGGCCACTTAAACTTTGGAAAATCTGTAAACTATGTTCATACATTTGTATAACAGTTATTACTGCCGCTATGGAAAAATAAATGAAATACGGCAAGAGAGCAACATTTTGGAAGTTGTGGCCATTTGAACTTTGTAAAATCTGTAAACCTGAATATGGAAAAATAAACAAAATACAGCAAGAGAGCATTATTTTGGAAGTTGTGCCCATTTGAACTTTGGAAAATCTGTAAACCTGAATAACTCGTATGTTTATCCAGTTTTGGATGCTATGGTAAAATAAATAAAAAACGCTCAGAGAGCAAAGTTTTGGAAGTTGTGGCCATTTGAACTATGTCAAATCTGTAAACCTGAATATGGAAAAATAAACAAAATACAGCAAGAGAGCATTATTTTGGAAGTTGTGCCCATTTGAACTTTGGAAAATCTGTAAACCTGAATAACTCGTATGTTTATGCATTTTTGGAAAAGTTATTACTGATGCTATGGTAAAATAAATAAAATACACTAAGAGAGAAAAGTTGTGGCCATTTGAACTTTGTAAAATCTGTAAACCTGAATATGGAAAAATAAATAAAATTAAGAAAATAAACATATTGGAAGTTGTGGCCATTTGAACTTTATAAAATATGTAAACTTGAATAACTCGTATGTTTATACATTTTTAAAAAAGTTATTACTGATGCTATGGTAAAATAAATAAAATACGCTCAGGGACCAAAGTTGTGGAAGTTGTGGACATTTGAACTTCGGAAAATCTGTAAACTTGAATAACTCGTATGTTTATACATTTTTATAACAGTTATTACTGCCGCTTTGAAAAATAATTAAAATACACCAAGGAGCAACATTTTGGAAGATGTGGCTATTTGAACTTTGTAAAATCTGTAAACCTGAATTACTCGTATGTTTATACATTTTTGGAAAAGTTATTACTGATTCTATTTTAAAATAAATAAAATAAACTGTAAACTTGAATAACTCCTATGTTCATACATTTTTATAACAGTTATTACTGCCGCTATGGAAAAATAAATGAAATACGGCAAGAGAGCAACATTTTGGAAGTTGTGGCCACTTGAACTTTGTAAAATCTGTAAAGCTGAATAACTCGTATGTTTATACATTTCTGGAAAAGTTATTACTGACGCTTTGGAAAATAATTAAAATTCGGCAAGAGAGCACCGTTGTGGAAGTTGTAGCCATTCAAATGGTTCAAACTTTGTAAAATCTGTAAACCTGAATATGGAAAAATAAACAAAATACAGCAAGAGAGCATTATTGGAGCCATTTGAACTTTATAAAATATGTAAACTTGAATAACTCGTATGTTTATACATTTTTATAAAAGTTATTACTAATGCCATGGTAAAATAAATAAAATACGCTGAGGGAGCAAAGTTGTGGCCATTTAAACTTTGGAAAATCTGTAAACTATGTTCATACATTTGTTTAACAGTTATTACTGCCGCTATGGAAAAATAAATGAAATACGGCAAGAGAGCAACATTTTGGAAGTTGTGGCCACTTGAACTTTGTAAAATCTGTAAAGCTGAATAACTCGTATGTTTATACATTTCTGGAAAAGTTATTACTGACGCTTTGGAAAATAATTAAAATTCGGCAAGAGAGCACCGTTGTGGAAGTTGTAGCCATTCAAATGGTTCAAACTTTGTAAAATCTGTAAACCTGAATATGGAAAAATAAACAAAATACAGCAAGAGAGCATTATTGGAGCCATTTGAACTTTATAAAATATGTAAACTTGAATAACTCGTATGTTTATACATTTTTATAAAAGTTATTACTAATGCCATGGTAAAATAAATAAAATACGCTGAGGGAGCAAAGTTGTGGCCATTTAAACTTTGGAAAATCTGTAAACTATGTTCATACATTTGTTTAACAGTTATTACTGCCGCTATGGAAAAATAAATGAAATACAGCAAGAGAGCATTATTTTGGAAGTTGTGCCCATTTGAACTTTGGAAAATCTGTAAACCTGAATAACTCGTATGTTTATACATTTTTGGAAAAGTTATTAGTGATGCTATGGTAAAATAATAACATTTGAAGTTTGGAAAATCTGTAAACCTAAATAACTCGTATGTTTATGCATTTTTGGAAAAGTTATTACTGATGCTATGGTAAAATAAATAAAATAAGCTAAGAGAGAAAAGTTGTGGCCATTTGAACTTTGTAAAATCTGTAAACTTGAATAACTCGTATGTTTATACATTTTTAAAAAAGTTATTACTGCCGCTTTGAAACATAATTAAAATACACCAAGGAGCAACATTTTGGAAGATGTGGCTATTTGAACTTTGTAAAATCTGTAAACCTGAATAACTCGTATGTTTATACATTTTTGGAAAAGTTATTACTGATTCTATGGTAAAATAAATAAAATAAACTGTAAACTTGAATAACTCCTATGTTCATACATTTTTATAACAGTTATTACTGCCGCTATGGAAAAATAAATGAAATACGGCAAGAGAGCAACATTTTGGAAGTTGTGGCCACTTGAACTTTGTAAAATCTGTAAAGCTGAATAACTCGTATGTTTATACATTTCTGGAAAAGTTATTACTGACGCTTTGGAAAAATAATTAAAATTCGGCAAGAGAGCACCGTTGTGGAAGTTGTAGCCATTTGAACTTTAAAAAGTTCGTAAACATGAATACTCGTATGTTTATACATTTTTGGAAAAATTATTACTGCCGCTATTTAAAAAAAAAATAAAAACTGTAAGAGAGCAACATTTTGGAAGTTGTGGCCATTTGAACTTTGTAAAATCTGTAAACCTGAATATGGAAAAATAAACAAAATACAGCAAGTTTTGGAAGTTGTGCCCATTTGAACTTTGGAAAATCTGTAAACCTGAATAACTCGTATGTTTATACATTTTTGGAAAAGTTATTAGTGATGCTATGGTAAAATAAATAAAATACGCTGAGGGAGCAAAGTTGTGGGTTGTGGCCATTTAAACTTTGGAAAATCTGTAAACTATGTTCATACATTTGTATAACAGTTATTACTGCCGCTATGGAAAAATAAATGAAATACGGCAAGAGAGCAACATTTTGGAAGTTGTGGCCATTTGAACTTTGTAAAATCTGTAAACCTGAATATGGAAAAATAAACAAAATACAGCAAGTTTTGGAAGTTGTGCCCATTTGAACTTTGGAAAATCTGTAAACCTGAATAACTCGTATGTTTATACATTTTTGGAAAAGTTATTAGTGATGCTATGGTAAAATAAATAAAAAACGCTCAGAGAGCAAAGTTTTGGAAGTTGTGGACATTTGAACTTTGGAAAATCTGTAAACCTGAATAACTCGTATGTTTATGCATTTTTGGAAAAGTTATTACTGATGGAGCCATTTGAACTTTATAAAATATGTAAACTTGAATAACTCGTATGTTTATACATTTTTATAAAAGTTATTACTAATGCCATGGTAAAATAAATAAAATACGCTGAGGGAGCAAAGTTGTGGGTTGTGGCCATTTAAACTTTGGAAAATCTGTAAACTATGTTCATACATTTGTATAACAGTTATTACTGCCGCTATGGAAAAATAAATGAAATACGGCAAGAGAGCAACATTTTGGAAGTTGTGGCCATTTGAACTTTGTAAAATCTGTAAACCTGAATATGGAAAAATAAACAAAATACAGCAAGTTTTGGAAGTTGTGCCCATTTGAACTTTGGAAAATCTGTAAACCTGAATAACTCGTATGTTTATACATTTTTGGAAAAGTTATTAGTGATGCTATGGTAAAATAAATAAAAAACGCTCAGAGAGCAAAGTTTTGGAAGTTGTGGACATTTGAACTTTGGAAAATCTGTAAACCTGAATAACTCGTATGTTTATGCATTTTTGGAAAAGTTATTACTGATGGAGCCATTTGAACTTTATAAAATATGTAAACTTGAATAACTCGTATGTTTATACATTTTTATAAAAGTTATTACTAATGCCATGGTAAAATAAATAAAATACGCTGAGGGAGCAAAGTTGTGGGTTGTGGCCATTTAAACTTTGGAAAATCTGTAAACTATGTTCATACATTTGTATAACAGTTATTACTGCCGCTATGGAAAAATAAATGAAATACGGCAAGAGAGCAACATTTTGGAAGTTGTGGCCATTTGAACTTTGTAAAATCTGTAAACCTGAATATGGAAAAATAAACAAAATACAGCAAGTTTTGGAAGTTGTGCCCATTTGAACTTTGGAAAATCTGTAAGCCTGAATAACTCGTATGTTTATACATTTTTGGAAAAGTTATTAGTGATGCTATGGTAAAATAAATAAAAAACGCTCAGAGAGCAAAGTTTTGGAAGTTGTGGACATTTGAACTTTGGAAAATCTGTAAACCTGAATATGGAAAAATAAATAAAATTAACAAAATAAACATATTGGAAGTTGTGGCCATTTGAACTTTATAAAATATGTAAACTTGAATAACTCGTATGTTTATACATTTTTAAAAAAGTTATTACTGCCGCTTTGAAAAATAATTAAAATACACCAAGGAGCAACATTTTGGAAGATGTGGCTATTTGAACTTTGTAAAATCTGTAAGAGAGCAACATTTTGGAAGTTGTGGCCATTTGAACTTTGTAAAATCTGTAAACCTGAATATGGAAAAATAAACAAAATACAGCAAGTTTTGGAAGTTGTGCCCATTTGAACTTTGTAAAATCTGTAAACCTGAATATGGAAAAATAAATAAAAAAATAATAAATGGAAGTTGTGGCCATTTGAACTTTATAAAATATGTAAACTTGAATAACTCGTATGTTTATACATTTTTAAAAAAGTTATTACTGCCGCTTTGAAAAATAATTAAAATACACCAAGGAGCAACATTTTGGAAGATGTGGCTATTTGAACTTTGTAAAATCTGTAAGAGAGCAACATTTTGGAAGTTGTGGCCATTTGAACTTTGTAAAATCTGTAAACCTGAATATGGAAAAATAAACAAAATACAGCAAGAGAGCATTATTTTGGAAGGTGTGGCCATTTGAAATTTGTAAAATCTGTAAAGCTGAATAACTCGTATGTTTATACATTTTTGGAAAAGTTATTACTGACGCTTTGGAAAAATAATTAAAATTTGGCAAGAGAGCACCGTTGTGGAAGTTGTAGCCATTTGAACTTTAAAAAGTTCGTAAACATTAATACTCGTATGTTTATACATTTTTGGAAAAATTATTACTGCCGCTATTTAAAAAAAAAATAAAAACTGTAAGAGAGCAACATTTTGGAAGTTGTGGCCATTTGAACTTTGTAAAATCTGTAAACCTGAATATGGAAAAATAAACAAAATACGGCAAGAGAGCAACATTTTGGAAGTTGTGGCCACTTGAACTTTGTAGAATCTGTAAAGCGGAATAACTCGTATGTTTATACATTTCTAGAAAAGTTATTACTGACGCTTTGGAAAAATAATTAAAATTTGGCAAGAGAGCACCGTTGTGGAAGATGTAGCCATTTGAACTTTAAAAAGTTCGTAAACATGAATACTCGTATGTTTATACATTTTTGGAAAAATTATTACTGCCGCTATTTAAAAAAAAAATAAAAACTGTAAGAGAGCAACATTTTGGAAGTTGTGGCCATTTGAACTTTGTAAAATCTGTAAACCTGAATATGGAAAAATAAACAAAATACAGCAAGAGAGCATTATTTTGGAAGGTGTGGCCATTTGAAATTTGTAAAATCTGTAAAGCTGAATAACTCCTATGTTCATACATTTTTATAACAGTTGTTACTGCCGCTATGGAAAAATAAATGAAATACGGCAAGAGAGCAACATTTTGGAAGTTGTGGCCACTTGAACTTTGTAGAATCTGTAAAGCGGAATAACTCGTATGTTTATACATTTCTAGAAAAGTTATTACTGACGCTTTGGAAAAATAATTAAAATTTGGCAAGAGAGCACCGTTGTGGAAGATGTAGCCATTTGAACTATAAAAAGTTCGTAAACATAATTACTCGTATGTTTATACATTTTTGGAAAAATTATTACTGCCGCTATTTAAAAAAAAATAAAAACTGTAAGAGAGCATTATTTTGGAAGTTATGCCCATTTGAACTTTGGAAAATCTGTAAACCTGAATACTCGTATGTTTATACATTTTTGGAAAAGTTATTACTGATGCTATGATAAAATAAATAAAAAACGCTCAGAGAGCAACGTTTTGGAAGTTGTGGCCATTTGAACTATGTCAAATCTGTAAACCTGAATATCGAAAAATATATAAAATACGGCAAGAGAGCAATATTTTGGAGGTTATGACCATTTGAACTTTATAAAATCTGTAAACTTGAATAACACGTATGCTTATACATTATTATAAAAGTTATTACTGATGCTATGGTAAAATAAATAAAATACGCTCAGAGATAAAAGTTGTGGCCATTTGAACTTTGTAAAATCTGTAAACCTGAATATGGAAAAATAAATAAAATTAACAAAATAAACATTTTGGAAGTTGTGGCCATTTGAACTTTATAAAATACTAGCAACCCGGCCACGCGTTGCTGTGGCTAAGGTTCTTGTTATATTACATAGGAGTAAACGGTAGGAGAACACCAGTCATGGGGACCACCGTGTTATTTTACCCAAATGCTAATTGTAAGAAAGCATGGCGACCTCCTTGAAAGATTTCCTATCACCGTTGATATGAATTTCCAAATGCACCGTTGAGGAAAAATTAATACAAAAGAAATATGTTATTAAAATTTTTTTTATTTTTTGTGTTCAATTTTGGAACAAATTAGTATATTACCTACAAAGTTGTAAGTAAGTTACACGTGATACCTAAACTTATAAATGATAAGTAGGCAGCAATTTTTTGAACAATGAAGCAATTGTAAAAATACGAATAACGGGGTTTCACAAAATGCGTTCACTACAAAATACATATGTACATATATGTATTTGATTTTTACTTATCCCTCAGCAACACGAAAACGTATGTACATATGTATGTTAAGTTTGTTTTTATTTAAAGCGTCATCCATACATACATATGTATGCATGTACGAAGCGAAGTACCGCTACCGAGCGCTCGCTTAACTTAAATCGATTCATTTGGTTGACAGCGAACAAACACACAAATAGCTTTTTTTCGAAAAGGTGCTCCTATTGTTTAAACAATTTTGGTTAAATAATATATGAATGAACTATTTTTTTTTGATGCAGAACGAAAGTAAATATTTCAAAGTTTAACTTCAAGTAAGTTTCATTCTAATCGGTGGATCCGTTTATGATTTGTGGCTGTGTAAGCAAAAAAATTTATGGTTTTTACCGATTTCCACTCCCCCTTGAGATATAAGGTATCCTATCTTTCAAGTTGGATCAAACTATAGATGCTGTGCAAATTTCATTAAAATCGGTTGAGTAGTTTAGGAGCTCACCCTGATCGAACATGTGACACGTGATTTTTATATATTAAGATGTAAACTTGAATAACTCGTATGTTTATACATTTTGGAAGATGTGGCTATTTGAACTTTGGAAAATCTGTAAACTTGAATAGCTCGTATGTTTATATATTTTTATACATTTTGGAAGATGTGGCTATTTGAACTTTGGAAAATCTGTAAACTTGAATAACTCGTATGTTTATACATTTTTATACATTTTGGAAGATGTGGCTATTTGAACTTTGGAAAATCTGTAAACTTGAATAACTCGTATGTTTATATATTTTAGGAAAAGTAATTACTGATGCCATGGTAAAATAAATAAAATACGCTCAGGGAGCAAAGTTGTGGCAGTTGTGGCCATTTAAACTTTGGAAAATCTGTAAGCTTGAATAACTCGTATGTTTATACATTTTTATACATTTTGGAAGATGTGGCTATTTGAACTTTGGAAAATCTGTAAACTTGAATAACTCGTATGTTTATATATTTTAGGAAAAGTAATTACTGATGCTATGGTAAAATAAATAAAATACGCTCAGGGAGCAAAGTTGTGGCAGTTGTGGCCATTTAAACTTTGGAAAATCTGTAAGCTTGAATAACTCGTATGTTTATACATTTTTATACATTTTGGAAGATGTGGCTATTTGAACTTTGGAAAATCTGTAAACTTGAATAACTCGTATGTTTATATATTTTAGGAAAAGTAATTACTGCGCTATGGTAAAAAATATAAATAAAATACGCTAAGAGAGCAAAGGTTTGGATCTTGTGGCCACTTGAACTTTGTAAAATCTGTAAACCTGAGTAACTCGTATGTTTATAAATTTTTGGAAAAGTTATTACGGATTCTATGCTAAAACTAAACTGTAAACTTGAATAACTCCTACGTTCATACATTTGTATAACAGTTATTACTGCCGCTATGGAAAAATAAATGAAATACGGCAAGAGAGCAACATTTTGGAAGTTGTAGCCATTTGAACTTTGTAAAATCTGTAAACCTGACGCTTTGGAAAAATAATTAAAATTCGGCAAGAGAGCACCGTTGTGAAAGCTGTAGCCATTTGAACTTTAAAAAGTCCGTAAACCTGAATACTCGTATGTTTATACAAAATTATTACTGCCGCTATTTAAAAAAAATAAAAACTGTAAGAGAGCAACATTTTGGAAGTTGTGGCCAATTGAACTTTGAAAGTCTGTAAACCTGAATATGGAAAAATAAACAAAATACTGCAAGAGAGCATTATTTTGGAAGTTGTGCCCATTTGAACTTTGGAAAATCTGTAAACCTGAATAACTCGTATGTTTATGCATTTTTGGAAAAGTTATTACTGATGCTATGGTAAAATAAATAAAATACGCTAAGAGAGAAAAGTTGTGGGCATTTGAACTTTGTAAAATCTGTAAACATGAATATGGAAAAATAAATAAAATTAACAAAATAAACATATTGGAAGTTGTGGCCATTTGAACTTTATAAAATATGTAAACTTGAATAACTCCTATGTTCATGCATTTTTATAACAGTTATTACTGCCGCTATGGAAAAATAAATGAAATACGGCAAGAGAGCAACATTTTGGAAGATGTGGCTATATGAACTTTGGAAAATCTGTAAACTTGAATAACTCGTATGTTTATATATTTTAGGAAAAGTAATTACTGCGCTATGGTAAAAAATATAAATAAAATACGCTAAGAGAGCAAAGGTTTATATCTTGTGGCCACTTGAACTTTGTAAAATCTGTAAAGCTGAATAACTCGTATGTTTATACATTTTTATAAAAGTTATTACTGCCGCTTTGAAAAATAATTGAAATACGGCAAGGAGCAACATTTTGGAAGATGTGGCTATATGAACTTTGGAAAATCTGTAAACTTGAATAACTCGTATGTTTATATATTTTAGGAAAAGTAATTACTGCGCTATGGTAAAAAATATAAATAAAATACGCTAAGAGAGCAAAGGTTTATATCTTGTGGCCACTTGAACTTTGTAAAATCTGTAAAGCTGAATAACTCGTATGTTTATACATTTCTGGAAAAGTTATTACTGACGCTTTGGAAAAATAATTAAAATTCGGCAAGAGAGCACCGTTGTGGAAGTTGTAGCCATTTGAACTTTAAAAAGTTCGTAAACATGAATACTCGTATGTTCATACATTTTTGGAAAAATTATTACTGATGCTATGATAAAATAAATAAAAAACGCTCAGAGAGCAAAGTTTTGGAAGTTGTGGTCAAATCTGTAAACCTGAATATCGAAAAATAAATAAAATACGGCAAGAGAGCAACATTTTGGAGGTTGTGGCCATTTAAACTTTATAAAATCTGTAAACTTGAATAACACGTATGTTTATACATTTTTATAAAAGTTATTACTGATGCTATGGTAAAATAAATAAAATACGCTCAGAGAGAAAAGTTTTGGAAGTTGTGGTCAAATCTGTAAACCTGAATATCGAAAAATAAATAAAATACGGCAAGAGAGCAACATTTTGGAGGTTGTGGCCATTTGAACTTTATAAAATCTGTAAACTTGAATAACACGTATGTTTATACATTTTTATAAAAGTTATTACTGATGCTATGGTAAAATAAATAAAATACGCTCAGAGAGAAAAGTTGTGGCCATTAGAACTTTGTAAAATCTTTAAACCTGAATATAGAAAAATAAATAAAATTAACCCTCAACTACATTCGCTATTTCAACTTACGTAACTACATTCGTGGGGTAATTTTCTACCCCAATACCATTTTTTAAATATTTTCAAAGGCATTGATTTAAAAAAAAAAATTTAATACAGAATAAAACATTGAATAATTCTTTATTAAAAACACATTTATTTTTATTTAAACAAGTTACAACAAAAACAAAATTGGCGTTTCTTCATACACCCTCAAAATCACACTATAGGTCATTACTTTTGTAAAAAAAACTTTTAAAAAATGATGTTAAAGAAAATGTTTGTGGTAATTTATATTAAAGAAACATAGTTAATGGCAACAGTAAAACAGAAAATCTTTTATAAAATAACGTACAAATTCTGACATGGCATCTTTTCGTGCATACATTCTTCAGTGAATACTACATAAAATACTAAAAGTACTGCATATAATCCTACAAATACTACATAAAATACTACAAATATAATATATAAAGTGACTTATTTTATTTGTCACATTCTGTATATATTTTGGATTCCTTTGAATGCTATCATCGCTATCATGTTTGCTGTCTTCATATTCTCCGTCGCTGATATCACTATCTTCTACAAAATTTTTGATTTCGTCATCTTCAGATACTCCTCTACTTCACAAAATATTTGCAATTTCTTCTACAGTCAAAAACCGCTTCATATTTACTAAAAAGTTCAAAAACACAAAAATTACCACAAGTAAAAAAACTTACGTAAGTACATTCGTGGGGTAATTTCATACCCCAGCGTCCGCCTACCACAGCTATTATTCCACTTAACGAGATAAACAACCGCACGCTGCGAGAGCACAACAAGAACTGAGAATACACTGAATTTCAACACAGCAGCAACAACCAAAACTCAGTAACAAGCAAAAAATGGAGGCGTGGGGTAGAAATTTACCCCACGAATGTAATTAAGGGTTAACAAAATAAACATTTTGGAAGTTGTGGCCATTTGAACTTTATAAAATATGTAAACTTGAATAACTCGTATGTTTATACATTTTAAAAGTTATTACTGATGCTATGGTAAAATAAATAAAATACGCTCAGGGAGCAAAGTTGTGGCAGTCGTGGCCATTTAAACTTTGGAAAATCTGTAAACTTGAATAACTCGTATGTTTATACATTTTTATAACAGTTATTACTGATGCTATGGTAAAATAAATAAAATATGCTCAGGGACCAAAGTTGTGGACATTTGAACTTTGGAAAATCTGTAAACTTGAATAACTCGTATGTTTATACATTTTAAAAGTTATTACTGATGCTATGTAAAATAAATAAAATACGCTCAGGGACAAAGTTGTGGCCATTTAAACTTTGGAAAATCTGTAAACTTGAATAACTCGTTTGTTTATATATTTTAGGAAAAGTAATTACTGATGCTAAGGTAAAATAAATAAAATACGCTCAGGGAGCAAAGTTGTGGCAGTTGTGGCCATTTAAACTTTGGAAAATCTGTAAGCTTGAATAACTCGTATGTTTATGCATTTTTGGAAAAGTTATTACTGATGCTATGGTAAAATAAATAAAATACGCTAAGAGAGAAAAGTTGTGGCCATTTGAACTTTGTAAAATCTGTAAACCTGAATATGGAAAAAAAAATAAAATTAACAAAATAAACATATTGGAAGTCCATTTAAACTTTATAAAATATGTAAACTTGAATAACTCGTATGTTTATACATTTTTAAAAAAGTTATTACTGATGCTATGGTAAAATAAATAAAATACGCTCAGGGACCAAAGTTGTGGAAGTTGTGGACATTTGAACTTTGGAAAATCTGTAAAGTTGAATAACTCGTATGTTTATACATTTTTATAACAGTTATTAATGCCGCTTTGAAAAATAATTAAAATACACCAAGGAGCAACATTTTGGAAGATGTGGCTATTTGAACTTTGTAAAATCTGTAAACCTGAATAACTCGTATGTTTATACCTTTTGGAAAAGTTATTACTGATTCTATTTTAAAATAAATAAAATAAACTGTAAACTTGAATAACTCCTATGTTCATGCATTTTTATAACATTTATTACTGCCGCTATGGAAAAATAAATGAAATACGGCAAGAGAGCAACATTTTGGAAGTTGTGGCCACTTGAACTTTGTAAAATCTGTAAAGCTGAATAACTCGTATGTTTATACATTTCTGGAAAAGTTATTACTGACGCTTTGGAAAAATAATTAAAATTCGGCAAGAGAGCACCGTTGTGGAAGTTGTAGCCATTTGAACTTTAAAAAGTTCGTAAACATGAATACTCGTATGTTCATACATTTTTGGAAAAATTATTACTGCCGCTATTTTAAAAAAAAATAAAAACTGTAAGAGAGCAACATTTTGGAAGTTGTGGCCATTTGAACTTTGTAAAATCTGTAAACCTGAATATGGAAAAATAAACAAAATACAACAAGAGAGCATTATTTTGGAAGGTGTGGCCATTTGAAATTTGTAAAATCTGTAAAGCTGAATAACTCGTATGTTTATACATTTTTGGAAAATTTATTACTGACGCTTTGGAAAAATAATTAAAATTCGGCAAGAGAGCACCGTTGTGAGAGCTGTAGCCATTTGAACTTTAAAAAGTTCGTAAACATGAATACTCGTATGTTTATACATTTTTGGAAAAATTATTACTGATGCTATGATAAAATAAATAAAAAACGCTCAGAGAGCAAAGTTTTGGAAGTTGTGGTCAAATCTGTAAACCTGAATATCGAAAAATAAATAAAATACGGCAAGAGAGCAACATTTTGGAGGTTGTGGCCATTTGAACTTTATAATATCTGTAAACTTGAATAACACGTATGTTTATACATTTAAAAAGTTATTACTGATGCTATGGTAAAATAAATAAAATACGCTCAGGGAGCAAAGTTGTGGCAGTTGTGGCCATTTAAACTTTGGAAAATCTGTAAACTTGATTAACTCGTATGTTTATACATTTTTATAACAGTTACTACTGCCGCTTTGAAAAATAATTAAAATACGGCAAGGAGCAACATTTGGAAGATGTGGCTATTTGAACTTTGGAAAATCTGTAAACTTGAATAACACGTATGTTTATACATTTTTATAAAAGTTATTACTGATGCTATGGTAAAATAAATAAAATACGCTAAGAGAGCAAAGGTTTGGATCTTGTGGCCACTTGAACTTTGTAAAATCTGTAAACCTGAATAACTCGTATGTTTATACATTTTTGGAAAAGTTATTACGGATTCTATGCTAAAATAAATAAACTAAACTGTAAACTTGAATAACTCCTATGTTCATACATTTGTATAACAGTTATTACTGCCGCTATGGAAAAGTAAATAAAATACGGCAAGAGAGCAACATTTTGGAGGTTGTGGCCATTTGAACTTTATAAAATCTGTAAACTTGAATAACACGTATGTTTATACATTTTTATAAAAGTTATTACTGATGCTATGGTAAAATAAATAAAATACGCTCAGGGACCAAAGTTGTGGAAGTTGTGGACATTTGAACTTTGGAAAATCTGTAAACTTGAATAACTCGTATTACTACATTTTAAAAGTTATTACTGATGCTATGGTAAAATAAATAAAATACGCTCAGAGAGAAAAGTTGTGACCATTTGAACTTTGTAAAATCTGTAAACCTGAATATGGAAAAATAAATAACATTAACAAAATAAACATATTGGAAGTTGTGGCCATTTGAAATTTATAAAATATGTAAACTTGAATAACTCGTATGTTTATACATTTTTAAAAAAGTTATTACTGATGCTATGGTAAAATAAAAAAAATACGCTCAGGGACCAAAGTTGTGGACATTTGAACTTTGGAAAATCTGTAAACTTGAATAACTCGTATGTTTATACATTTTAAAAGTTATTACTGATGCTATGGTAAAATAAATGAAATACGGCAAGGGTTGTGGCCATTTGAACTTTGTAAAATCTGTAAACCTGACGCTTTGGAAAAATAATTAAAATTCGGCAAGAGAGCAGCGTTGTGAAAGCTGTAGCCTTTTGAACTGTAAAAAGTCCGTAAACCTGAATACTCGTATGTTTATACAAAATTATTACTGCCGCTATTTAAAAAAAATAAAAACTGTAAGAGAGCAACATTTTGGAAGTTGTGGCCAATTGAACTTTGAAAGTCTGTAAACCTGAATATGGAAAAAAAAAACAAAATACAGCAAGAAAGCATTATTTTGGAAGTTGTGCCCATTTGAACTTTGGAAAATCTGTAAACCTGAATAACTCGTATGTTTATGCATTTTTGGAAAAGTTATTACTGATGCTATGGTAAAATAAATAAAATACGCTAAGAGAGAAAAGTTGTGGCCATTTGAACTTTGTAAAATCTGTAAACCTGAATATGGACAAATAAATAAAATTAACAAAATAAACATATTGGAAGTTGTGGCCATTGGAACTTTATAAAATATGTAAAATTGAATAACTCGTATGATTATACATTTTTAAAAAAGTTATTACTGATGCTATGGTAAAATAAATAAAATACGCTCAGGGACCAAAGTTGTGGAAGTTGTGGACATTTGAACTTTGGCAAATCTGTAAACTTGAATGTTAAATACGCTGAGAGAGAAAAGTTGTGGCCATTTGAACTTTGTAAAATCTGTAAACTTGAATAACTCGTATGTTTATACATTTGTATAACAGTTATTACTGCCGCTTTGAAAAATAATTAAAATACGTCAAGGAGCAACATTTTGGAAGATGTGGCTATTTGAACTTTGTAAAATCTGTAAACCTGAATAACTCGTACGTTTATACATTTTTATAACAGTTATTACTGCCGCTTTGAAAAATAATTAAAATACTGCAAGGAGCAACATTTTGGAAGCTGTGGCCATTTGAACTTTATAAAATCTGTAAACTTGAATAACTCGTATGTTTATACATTTTTATAACAGTTATTACTGCCGCTTTGAAAAATAATTAAAATACGGCAAGGAGCAACATTTTGGAAGCTGTGGCCATTTGAACTTTATAAAATCTGTAAACTTGAATAACTCGTATGTTTATACATTTTTATAACAGTTATTACTGCCGCTTTGAAAAATAATTAAAATACGGCAAGGAGCAACATTTTGGAAGATGTTGCTATTTGAACTTTGTAAAATCTGTAAACCTGAATAACTCGTATGTTTATACATTTTTGGAAAAGTTATTACTGATTCTATTTTAAAATAAATAAAATAAACTGTAAACTTGAATAACTCCTATGTTCATACATTTTTATAACAGTATTACTGCCGCTATGGAAAAATAAATGAAATACGGCAAGAGAGCAACATTGTGGAAGTTGTAAAGCTCAATAACTCGTATGTTTATACATTTCTGGAAAAATTATTACTGACGCTTTGGAAAAATAATTAAAATTCGGCAAGAGAGCACCGTTGTGAAAGCTGTAGGCATTTGAACTTATAAAGTCCGTAAACCTGAATACTCGTACGTTTATACATTTTTGGAAAGATTATTACTGCCGCTGTTTAAAAAAAATAAAAACTTTAAGAGAGCAACATTTTGGAAGTTGTGGCCATTTGAACTTTGTAAAGTCCGTAAACCTGAATAACTCGTATGTTTATACATTTTTGGAAAAGTTATTACTGATGCTATGATAAAATAAATAAAAAACGCTCAGAGAGCAAAGTTTTGGAAGTTGTGGTCAAATCTGTAAACCTGAATATCAAAAAATAAATAAAATACGGCAAGAGAGCAACATTTTGGAGGTTGTGGCCATTTGAACTTTATAAAATCTGTAAACTTGAATAACACGTATGTTTATACATTTTTATAAAAGTTATTACTGATGCTATGGTAAAATAAATAAAATACGCTCAGAGAGAAAAGTTGTGGCCATTAGAACTTTGCAAAATCTGTAAACCTGAATATGGAAAAATAAATAAAATTAACAAAATAAACATTTTGGAAGTTGTGGCCATTTTAACTTTATAAAAT
Source organism: Sphenella marginata (assembly GCA_951509765.1). Classification (NCBI taxonomy): domain Eukaryota; kingdom Metazoa; phylum Arthropoda; class Insecta; order Diptera; family Tephritidae; genus Sphenella; species Sphenella marginata. Next base: position 67,585,093 of record OX608079.1, read on the forward strand.
ATGTAAACTTGAATAACTCGTATGTTTATACATTTTAAAAGTTATTACTGATGCTATGGTAAAATAAATAAAATACGCTCAGGGAGCAAAGTTGTGGCAGTTGTGGCCATTTAAACTTTGGAAAATCTGTAAACTTGAATAACTCGTATGTTTATACATTTTTATAACAGTTACTACTGCCGCTTTGAAAAATAATTAAAATACGGCAAGGAGCAACATTTTGGAAGATGTGGCTATTTAAACTTTGGAAAATCTGTAAACTTGAATAACTCGTATGTTTATATATTTTAGGAAAAGTAATTACTGCGCTATGGTAAAAAATATAAATAAAATACGCTAAGAGAGCAAAGGTTTGGATCTTGTGGCCACTTGAACTTTGTAAAATCTGTAAACCTGAATAACTCGTATGTTTATAAATTTTTGGAAAAGTTATTACGGATTCTATGCTAAAATAAATAAACTAACTGAACTCCTATGTTCATACATTTGTATAACAGTTATTACTGCCGCTATGGAAAAATAAATTAAATACGGCAAGAGAGCACAACATTTTGGATGTTGTGGCCATTTGAACTTTGTAAAATCTGTAAACCTGACGCTTTGGAAAAATAATTAAAATTCGGCAAGAGAGCACCGTTGTGAAAGCTGTAGCCATTTGAACTTTAAAAAGTCCGTAAACCTGAATACTCGTATGTTTATACAAAATTATTACTGCCGCTATTTAAAAAAAATAAAAACTGTAAGAGAGCAACATTTTGGAATTGAACTTTGAAAGTCTGTAAACCTGAATATGGAAAAATAAACAAAATACAGCCAGAGAGCATTATTTTGGAAGTTGTGCCCATTTGAACTTTGGAAAATCTGTAAACCTGAATAACTCGTATGTTTATGCATTTTTGGAAAAGTTATTACTGATGCTATGGTAAAATAAATAAAATACGCTAAGAGAGAAAAGTTGTGGCCATTTGAACTTTGTAAAATCTGTAAACCTGAATATGGAAAAATAAATAAAATTAACAAAATAAACATATTGGAAGTTGTGGCCATTTGAACTTTATAAAATATGTAAACTTGAATAACTCGTATGTTTATACATTTTTAAAAAAGTTATTACTGATGCTATGGTAAAATAAATAAAATACGCTCAGGGACCAAAGTTGTGGAAGTTGTGGACATTTGAACTTTGGAAAATCTGTAAACTTGAATAACTCGTATGTTTATACATTTTAAAAGTTATTACTGATGCTATGGTAAAATAAATAAAATACGCTCAGAGAGAAAAGTTGTGGCCATTTGAACTTTGTAAAATCTGTAAACCTGAATATGGAAAAATAAATAAAATTAACAAAATAAACATATTGGAAGTTGTGGCCATTTGAAATTTATAAAATATGTAAACTTGAATAACTCGTATGTTTATACATTTTTAAAAAAGTTATTACTGATGCTATGGTAAAATAAATAAAATACGCTCAGGGACCAAAGTTGTGGAAGTTGTGGACATTTGAACTTTGGCAAATCTGTAAACTTGAATGTTAAATACGCTGAGAGAGAAAAGTTGTGGCCATTTGAACTTTGTAAAATCTGTAAACTTGAATAACTCGTATGTTTATACATTTGTATAACAGTTATTACTGCCGCTTTGAAAAATAATTAAAATACGGCAAGGAGCAACATTTTGGAAGCTGTGGCCATTTGAACTTTATAAAATCTGTAAACTTGAATAACTCGTATGTTTATACATTTTTATAACAGTTATTACTGCCGCTTTGAAAAATAATTAAAATACGGCAAGGAGCAACATTTTGGAAGCTGTGGCCATTTGAACTTTATAAAATCTGTAAACTTGAATAACTCGTATGTTTATACATTTTTGGAAAAGTTATTACTGATGCTATGATAAAATAAATAAAAAACGCTCAGAGAGCAAAGTTTTGGAAGTTGTGGTCAAATCTGTAAACCTGAATATCGAAAAATAAATAAAATACGGCAAGAGAGCAACATTTTGGAGGTTGTGGCCATTTGAACTTTATAAAATCTGTAAACTTGAATAACACGTATGTTTATACATTTTTATAAAAGTTATTACTGATGCTATGGTAAAATAAATAAAATACGCTCAGAGAGAAAAGTTGTGGCCATTAGAACTTTGTAAAATCTGTAAACCTGAATATGGAAAAATAAATAAAATTAACAAAATAAACATTTTGGAAGTTGTGGCCATTTTAACTTTATAAAATATGTAAACTTGAATAACTCGTATGTTTATACATTTTAAAAGTTATTACTGATGCTATGGTAAAATAAATAAAATACGCTCAGGGAGCAAAGTTGTGGCAGTTGTGGCCATTTAAACTTTGGAAAATCTGTAAACTTGAATAACTCGTATGTTTATACATTTTTATAACAGTTACTACTGCCGCTTTGAAAAATAATTAAAATACGGCAAGAAGCAACATTTTGGAAGATGTGGCTATTTGAACTTTGGAAAATCTGTAAACTTGAATAACTCGTATGTTTATATATTTTAGGAAAAGTAATTACTGCGCTATGGTAAAAAATATAAATAAAATACGCTAAGAGAGCAAAGGTTTGGATCTTGTGGCCACTTGAACTTTGTAAAATCTGTAAACCTGAATAACTCGTATGTTTATAAATTTTTGGAAAAGTTATTACGGATTCTATGCTAAAATAAATAAACTAAACTGTAAACTTGAATAACTCCTATGTTCATACATTTGTATAACAGTTATTACTGCCGCTATGGAAAAATAAATTAAATACGGCAAGAGAGCACAACATTTTGGATGTTGTGGCCATTTGAACTTTGTAAAATCTGTAAACCTGACGCTTTGGAAAAATAATTAAAATTCGGCAAGAGAGCACCGTTGTGAAAGCTGTAGCCATTTGAACTTTAAAAAGTCCGTAAACCTGAATACTCGTATGTTTATACAAAATTATTACTGCCGCTATTTAAAAAAAATAAAAACTGTAAGAGAGCAACATTTTGGAATTGAACTTTGAAAGTCTGTAAACCTGAATATGGAAAAATAAACAAAATACAGCAAGAGAGCATTATTTTGGAAGTTGTGCCCATTTGAACTTTGGAAAATCTGTAAACCTGAATATGGAAAAATAAATAAAATTAACAAAATAAACATATTGGAAGTTGTGGCCATTTGAACTTTATAAAATATGTAAACTTGAATAACTCGTATGTTTATACATTTTCAAAAAAGTTATTACTGATGCTATGGTAAAATAAATAAAATACGCTCAGGGACCAAAGTTGTGGAAGTTGTGGACATGTGAACTTTGGAAAATCTGTAAACTTGAATAACTCGTATGTTTATACATTTTAAAAAAAGTTATTACTGATGCTATGGTAAAATAAATAAAATACGCTCAGGGACCAAAGTTGTGGAAGTTGTGGACATTTGAACTTTGGAAAATCTGTAAACTTGAAGAACTCGTATGTTTATACATTTTAAAAGTTATTACTGATGCTATGGTAAAATAAATAAAATACGCTCAGAGAGAAAAGTTGTGGCCATTTGAACTTTGTAAAATCTGTAAACCTGAATATGGAAAAATAAATAAAATTAACAAAATAAACATATTGGAAGTTGTGGCCATTTGAAATTTATAAAATATGTAAACTTGAATAACTCGTATGTTTATACATTTTTAAAAAAGTTATTACTGATGCTATGGTAAAATAAATAAAATACGCTCAAGGACCAAAGTTGTGGACATTTGAACTTTGGAAAATCTGTAAACTTGAATAACTCGTATGTTTATACATTTTAAAAGTTATTACTGATGCTATGGTAAAATAAATAAAATACGCTAAGAGAGAAAAGTTGTGGCCATTTGAACTTTGTAAAATCTGTAAACCTGAATATGGAAAAATAAATAAAATTAACAAAATAAACATATTGGAAGTTGTGGCCATTTGAACTTTATAAAATATGTAAACTTGAATAACTCGTATGTTTATACATTTTTAAAAAAGTTATTACTGATGCTATGGTAAAATAAATAAAATACGCTCAGGGACCAAAGTTGTGGAAGTTGTGGACATTTGAACTTTGGAAAATCTGTAAACTTGAATAACTCGTATGTTTATACATTTTAAAAGTTATTACTGATGCTATGGTAAAATAAATAAAATACGCTCAGAGAGAAAAGTTGTGGCCATTTGAACTTTGTAAAATCTGTAAACCTGAATATGGAAAAATAAATAAAATTAACAAAATAAACATATTGGAAGTTGTGGCCATTTGAAATTTATAAAATATGTAAACTTGAATAACTCGTATGTTTATACATTTTTAAAAAAGTTATTACTGATGCTATGGTAAAATAAATAAAATACGCTCAAGGACCAAAGTTGTGGACATTTGAACTTTGGAAAATCTGTAAACTTGAATAACTCGTATGTTTATACATTTTAAAAGTTATTACTGATGCTATGGTAAAATAAATAAAATACGCTCAGGGAGCAAAGTTGTGGCAGTTGTGGCCATTTAAACTTTGGAAAATCTGTAAACTTGAATAACTCCTATGTTCATACATTTGTATAACAGTTATTACTGCCGCTATGGAAAAATAAATGAAATACGGCAAGGGAGCAACATTTTGGAAGTTGTGGCCATTTGTACTTTGTAAAATCTGTAAACCTGACGCTTTGGAAAAATAATTGAAATTCGGCAAGAGAGCACCGTTGTGAAAGCTGTAGCCTTTTGAACTTTAAAAAGTCCGTAAACCTGAATACTCGTATGTTTATACAAAATTATTACTGCCGCTATTTAAAAAAAATAAAAACTGTAAGAGAGCAACATTTTGGAAGTTGTGGCCAATTGAACTTTGAAAGTCTGTAAACCTGAATATGGAAAAATAAACAAAATACAGCAAGAGAGCATTATTTTGGAAGTTGTGCCCATTTGAACTTTGGAAAATCTGTAAACCTGAATAACTCGTATGTTTATGCATTTTTGGAAAAGTTATTACTGATGCTATGGTAAAATAAATAAAATACGCTAAGAGAGAAAAGTTGTGGCCATTTGAACTTTGTAAAATCTGTAAACCTGAATATGGACAAATAAATAAAATTAACAAAATAAACATATTGGAAGTTGTGGCCATTGGAACTTTATAAAATATGTAAAATTGAATAACTCGTATGTTTATACATTTTTAAAAAAGTTATGCAAGAAATTTAGAAGAACTTAATTATAAGTTAAGAAAAATTATTTGTGATATGAATACAAAATATATGCTTGAGCCGAATAATTTGTATTTACCAAATCATAACGAGCAAATTATCTTTGATATATACGTTCACTTTTTGCCAGTTCATATAAAATCATTGTTAATTCAAAACAATATTAATACTTTAAGTAAATCGCATTCATTTTTATTAGAACATAATTTATTAGCTGATATAAAATTAGTGAATAATAAACATTCATATGGTATTCAATATAACATAAGTAAAGATAATAGTGATAACTTTCCAAATAACTTTTCAAAAAAAAATACATTTTTAAATGGTAACAATTCTTCTAATAATTATGGCTTTCAGCGACCCCAAAATTTAAATGGGAAAAAACGTTTTAGTAATTATAACGTACCAAATTTAAGCAATCAAAATAATATAATTAATATTGGAAATTTTGATAATAATTTTGATAATAACAGAAATAATAATTATCAGCAATATCGAAGTAATCAAAATTCAATAGGTAGTATACACAGTGCTCAAGAAGATTTAAACGAATTTTTTCCTATAATAGATGGAATTGTTAATAAATATAGAACTCAAATTAGATTATATAAAACTAAAAGTAGAGAAATCGATTTACTTTTCAATAAATATAAAATAATATATATCGCAGAAACGGATTTAACCAATGAGCGCTTTTTAAATAATGTATTTAGAAAAGAATTGACGATAGGGAAGATTGGAATATATTCAGAACTTGAGGATAGTATGTATAACATATTACAACAAAAGTTAATTGAACTTTTTTCTAACGATAGTAATTTGAAATTTATAAAGTGCTCAAAACTAGCTGAGGATATTGAATCTGAGGATGTGTTACTGAATGTTATTAATGATATGCATCTAAAAGGAAATCATAGAGGTATATTAGAGAATTTCGAGGAATTAAAAGGTTTATATTTTAATCCGAAATTATTTAAGTATGTAAATAGATATTGTAATAGTTTCAGAGTTTGCATAGAAAATAAATATGATAGAAAACCTATAAATAAACAGTTTAAACATACTTTTACTTCTGATAGACCAAACGCCATTGTACATTTAGATATTTTCCAAATTCAGAAATGTTTTTTTTAACAACGATTGATAAATTTACCAAATTAGGTACTGCTCATAAACTAAGTGATAAAAATATGGTAACAGTTAAAACAAAACTTCAGGAGCGAATTGCATTTTTGGGATAGCCAGATAAATTGATTATGGATAATGAATTTAATAATGCATTAATTAATTTTTTTTGTCAAGAAACCAATATAGAACCTTATTACACTACGCCAAATTCTCACACTGGGAATTCAGATATACAAAGAATGCATTCGACACTTCTTGAACATATAAGAATTTTGAAAAATAATGACGCCATTAATGATTCAGAGGAGTTGGTACTTATATCAATAAATTTTTATAATAACACTATACATAGTTCAACTAAATTGAAACCAATAGATTTTATAAATAATTTAAATTTAAATTTTGACGAAATAAAAATAAGAATTGAAAATAATAAAATGAAAGCCATAAACAGAATAAACAAAAAAAGAGAAAACATAAATTTAGATTTAAATAAACCAAATTTGTATACTAAAAATCCTTGTGCTAACAGACGAAAAACCGCAAAGAGGTTTAATAAATATCATTACAGTAATCCGAATAAAATGGATGTAGCTCAATTTCGAAGGCCTTTGAAATCAATAAATATATGAAAAAACTTTCTTAAATTAACGTTTGGAAAAATTTGATATAATGAATACACATTTGATTTGTTTTAATTAAATACTTTTTTTTTCCTTGTTTTTGTTAAGATGCTTTATAATATTGTTGTTATTGTCATTTTAGTTATTAAGTATTATTATATTTTTTTATTATTTTTGTTTTTTTTTAATGAATAATTCTTTAAGTTTTTATGTACTTATTAATTTATATTTAAATGCATTATTGATTCGAAGGGACTCGAATCTTAAGGAGGAGCGAGTTATATAATAGCTGTGCTTATTATTAATACTGTAAATTTCGTTACTTCACTATATGATATTAACAATAAGGAATTTTGTAAACTGAAAAAGAAAATTGTCATATTTTTTTAGTTCGAAGAAAATTGTATTACTGTTAAGTCACTTTTGCTTAAATAAATTATAAAGACAACCGAACAATTTATATCAAAAATATTTGTAACTCATTTAGCGATAACTATATCGGAATATCAAACAGTAAAAATGAATGCTGCCGGCATGCCCTTTCGTTTTACACCCACATTGAACACATATATTAATTTTTGAGGAGAACCACATATTGGGCCATAACTCATTTAGCGATAACTATATCGGAATATCAAACAGCAAAAATGAAAGCTGCGGCCATGCCCTTTCGTTTGACACCCACATTGAACACATATGTCAAGGTTTTATGAGAACCACATTTTGGCCCATAACTCATTTATCGATAACTATATCGGAATATCACACAGTAAAAATGAAAGCTGCGGGCATGCCCTTTCGTTTGACACCCCTTTTGAACACATCTGGTGAGGTTTTATGAGAACAGCAAAAATGAAAGCTGCGGCCATGCCCTTTCGTTTGACACCCACATTGAACACATATGTCAAGGTTTTATGAGAACCACATTTTGGCCCATAACTCATTTATCGATAACTATATCGGAATATCACACAGTAAAAATGAAAGCTGCGGGCATGCCCTTTCGTTTGACACCCCTTTTGAACACATCTGGTGAGGTTTTATAAGAACCACATTTTGACCCATAACTCATTTATTGATAACTATATCGGAATATCACACAGTAAAAATGAAAGCTGCGGGCATGCCCTTTCGTTTGACACCCCTATTGAACACATATGTCAAGATTTTATAAGAACCACATTTTGACCCATAACTCATTTAGCGATAACTATATCGGAATACCAAACAGTAAAAATGAAAGATGCGCCCATGCCCTTTCGTTTGACACCCATATTGAACACATATGTCAAGATTTTATAAGAACCACATTTTGACCCATAACTCATTTATTGATAACTATATCGGAATGTCACGCAGTAACAATGAAAGCTGCGCCCATGCCCTTTCGTTTGACACCCATATTGGACACATATGTCAAGATTTTATAAGAACCACATTGTGACCCATAACTCATTTAGCGATAACTATATCGGAATACCAAACAGTAAAAATGAAAGCTGCGGCCATGCCCTTTCGTTTGACACCCACATTGAACACATATGTCAAGGTTTTATAAGAACCACATTTTGACCCATAACTCATTTATTGATAACTATATCGGAATATCACACAGTAAAAATGAAAGCTGGGGCATGCCCTTTCGTTTGACACCCCTATTGAACACATATGTCAAGATTTTATAAGAACCACATTTTGACCCATAACTCATTTAGCGATAACTATATCGGAATACCAAACAGTAAAAATGAAAGCTGCGCCCATGCCCTTTCGTTTGACACTCATATTGAACACATATGTCAAGATTTTATAAGAACCACATTTTGACCCATAACTCATTTAGCGATAACTATATCGGAATACCAAACAGTAAAAATGAAAGCTGCGCCCATGCCCTTTCGTTTGACACCCATATTGAACACATATGTCAAGATTTTATAAGAACCACATTGTGACCCATAACTCATTTAGCGATAACTATATCGGAATACCAAACAGTAAATATGAAAGCTGCGGCCATGCCCTTTCGTTTGACACCCATATTGAACACATATGTCAAGGTTTTATAAGAACCACATTTTGACCCAAACTCATTTATTGATAACTATATCGGAATGTCACACAGTAAAAATGAAAGCTGCGCCCATGCCCTTTCGTTTGACTCCCATATTGAACACATATATCAACTTTTTAGGAGCACCACATTTTGGCCAACTCATTTAGCGATAACTATATCGGAATATCAAACAGTAAAAATGAAAGCTGCCGGCATGCCCTTTCGTGTGACACACTTATTGAACACATATGTCAAGGTTTTATAAGAACCACATTTTGGCCCATAACTCATTTAACGATAAATATATCGGAATGTCAAACAGTAAAAATAAAAGCTGTGCCCATGCCTTTTCGTTTGACACCGATATTGAACACATCTGGCGAGGTTTTATGAGAGCCATATTTTGGCCCATAACTCATTTAGCGATAACTATATCGGCATATCAATCAGTAAAAATGAAAGCTGCGGCCATGCCCTTTCGTTTGACACCCATATTGAACACATATGTCAAGGTTTTATAAGAACCACATTTTGACCCAAACTCATTTATTGATAACTATATCGGAATGTCACACAGTAAAAATGAAAGCTGCGCCCATGCCCTTTCGTTTGACTCCCATATTGAACACATATATCAACTTTTTAGGAGCACCACATTTTGGCCAACTCATTTAGCGATAACTATATCGGAATATCACACAGTAAAAATGAAAGCTGGGGCATGCCCTTTCGTTTTACACCCACATTGAACACATATATTAATTTTTGAGGAGAACCACATATGGGGCCATAACTCATTTAGCGATAACTATATCGGAATATCAAACAGCAAAAATGAAAGCTGCGGCCATGCCCTTTCGTTTGACACCCACATTGAACACATATGTCAAGGTTTTATGAGAAACACATTTTGGCCCATAACTCATTTATCGATAACTATATCGGAATATCACACAGTAAAAATGAAAGCTGCGGGCATGCCCTTTCGTTTGACACCCCTTTTGAACACATCTGGTGAGGTTTTATGAGAACCACATTTTGGCCCATAACTCATTTAGCGATAACTATATCGGCATATCAATCAGTAAAAAAGAATGCTGCCGGCATGCCCTTTCGTGTGACACACTTATTGAACACATATGTCAAGGTTTTATAAGAACCACATTTTGGCCCATAACTCATTTAACGATAAATATATCGGAATGTCAAACAGTAAAAATAAAAGCTGTGCCCATGCCTTTTCGTTTGACACCGATATTGAACACATCTGGCGAGGTTTTATGAGAGCCATATTTTGGCCCATAACTCATTTAGCGATAACTATATCGGAATATCAAATAGTAAAAATTAAAGCTGCGGCCATGCTCTTTCGTTTGACACCCATATTGAACACATATATTAATGTTTTAGGAGAACCACATTTTGGCCCATAACTCATTTAGCGATAACTATATCGGAATATCAAACAGTAAAAATGAAAGCTGCGGGCATGCCGTTTCGTTTGACACCCATATTGAACACATCTGGCGAGGTTTTATGAGAACCACATTTTGGCCCATAACTCATTTATCGATAACTATATCGGAATATCAAACAGTAAAAATGAAAGCTGCGCCCATGCCGTTTCGTTTGACACCCATATTGAACACATATATCAACTTTTTAGGAGCACCACATTTTGGCCAACTCATTTAGCGATAACTATATCGGAATATCAAACAGTAAAAATGAAAGCTGCGGGCATGCCCTTTCGTTTGACACCCATATTGAACACATATGTCCAGGTTTTATAAGAACCACATTTTGACCCATAACTCATTTATTGATAACTATATCGGAATATCACACAGTAAAAATGAAAGCTGCGGGCATGCCCTTTCGTTTGACACCCCTATTGAACACATATGCCAAGATTTTATAAGAACCACATTTTGACCCATAACTCATTTAGCGATAACTATATCGGAATACCAAACAGTAAATATGAAAGCTGCGGGCATGCCCTTTCGTTTGACACCCCTATTGAACACATATGTCAAGATTTTATAAGAACCACATTTTGGCCCATAACTCATTTATCGATAAGTATATCGGAATATCAAATAGTAAAAATTAAAGCTGCGGCCATGCCCTTTCGTTTGACACCCATATTGAACACATGTGTCAAGGTTTTATAAGAACCACATTTTGGCCCATAACTCATTTATCGATAACTATATCGGAATACCACACAGTAAAAAGGAAAGCTGCGGGCATGCCCTTTTGTCTGACACCCCCATTGAACACATCTGGCGAGGTTTTATGAGAACCACATTTTGGCCCATAACTCATTTATCGATAACTATATCGGAATACCACACAGTAAAAAGGAAAGCTGCGGCCATGCCCTTTCGTTTGACACCCATATTGAACACATATGTCAAGGTTTTATGAGAACCACATTTTGGCCCATAACTCATTTATCGATAACTATATCGGAATACCACACAGTAAAAAGGAAAGCATGCCCTTTCGTTTGACACCCATATTGAACACATGTGTCAAGGTTTTATAAGAACCACATTTTGGCCCATAACTCATTTATCGATAACTATATCGGAATACCACACAGTAAAAAGGAAAGCTGCGGGCATGCCCTTTTGTCTGACACCCCCATTGAACACATCTGGCGAGGTTTTATGAGAACCACATATTGGGCCATAACTCATTTATCGATAACTATATCGGAATACCACACAGTAAAAAGGAAAGCTGCGGGCATGCCCTTTCGTGTGACACACTTATTGAACACATATGTCAAGGTTTTATAAGAACCACATTTTGGCCCATAACTCATTTAACGATAAATATATCGGAATGTCAAACAGTAAAAATAAAAGCTGTGCCCATGCCTTTTCGTTTGACACCGATATTGAACACTTCTGGCGAGGTTTTATGAGAACCACATTTTGGCCCATAACTCATTTAGCGATAAGTATATCGGAATATCAAATAGTAAAAATTAAAGCTGCGGCCATGCCCTTTCGTTTGACACCCATATTGAACACATGTGTCAAGGTTTTATAAGAACCACATTTTGGCCCATAACTCATTTATCGATAACTATATCGGAATACCACACAGTAAAAAGGAAAGCTGCGGGCATGCCCTTTTGTCTGACACCCCCATTCAACACATCTGGCGAGGTTTTATGAGAACCACATTTTGGCCCATAACTCATTTATCGATAACTATATCGGAATACCACACAGTAAAAAGGAAAGCTGCGGCCATGCCCTTTCGTTTGACACCCATATTGAACACATATGTCAAGGTTTTATGAGAACCACATTTTGGCCCATAACTCATTTATCGATAACTATATCGGAATACCACACAGTAAAAAGGAAAGCATGCCCTTTCGTTTGACACCCATATTGAACACATATGTCAAGGTTTTATAAGAACCACATTTTGACCCAAACTCATTTATTGATAACTATATCGGAATGTCACACAGTAAAAATGAAAGCTGCGGGCATGCCGTTTCGTTTGACACCCATATTGAACACATATATCAACTTTTTAGGAGCACCACATTTTGGCCAACTCATTTAGCGATAACTATATCGGAATATCAAACAGTAAAAATGAAAGCTGCGGGCATGCCCTTTCGTTTGACACCCATATTGAACACATATGTCAAGGTTTTATAAGAACCACATTTTGACCCATAACTCATTTATTGATAACTATATCGGAATATCACACAGTAAAAATGAAAGCTGCGGGCATGCCCTTTCGTTTGACACCCCTATTGAACACATATGTCAAGATTTTATAAGAACCACATTTTGACCCATAACTCATTTAGCGATAACTATATCGGAATACCAAACAGTAAAAATGAAAGATGCGCCCATGCCCTTTCGTTTGACACCCATATTGAACACATATGTCAAGATTTTATAAGAACCACATTTTGACCCATAACTCATTTATTGATAACTATATCGGAATGTCACGCAGTAAAAATGAAAGCTGCGCCCATGCCCTTTCGTTTGACACCCATATTGGACACATATGTCAAGATTTTATAAGAACCACATTGTGACCCATAACTCATTTAGCGATAACTATATCGGAATACCAAACAGTAAAAATGAAAGCTGCGGCCATGCCCTTTCGTTTGACACCCATATTGAACACATATGTCAAGGTTTTATAAGAACCACATTTTGACCCATAACTCATTTATTGATAACTATATCGGAATATCACACAGTAAAAATGAAAGCTGGGGCATGCCCTTTCGTTTGACACCCCTATTGAACACATATGTCAAGATTTTATAAGAACCACATTTTGACCCATAACTCATTTAGCGATAACTATATCGGAATACCAAACAGTAAAAATGAAAGCTGCGCCCATGCCCTTTCGTTTGACACTCATATTGAACACATATGTCAAGATTTTATAAGAACCACATTTTGACCCATAACTCATTTAGCGATAACTATATCGGAATACCAAACAGTAAAAATGAAAGCTGCGCCCATGCCCTTTCGTTTGACACCCATATTGAACACATATGTCAAGATTTTATAAGAACCACATTGTGACCCATAACTCATTTAGCGATAACTATATCGGAATACCAAACAGTAAATATGAAAGCTGCGGCCATGCCCTTTCGTTTGACACCCATATTGAACACATATGTCAAGGTTTTATAAGAACCACATTTTGACCCAAACTCATTTATTGATAACTATATCGGAATGTCACACAGTAAAAATGAAAGCTGCGCCCATGCCCTTTCGTTTGACTCCCATATTGAACACATATATCAACTTTTTAGGAGCACCACATTTTGGCCAACTCATTTAGCGATAACTATATCGGAATATCAAACAGTAAAAATGAAAGCTGCCGGCATGCCCTTTCGTTTTACACCCACATTGAACACATATATTAATTTTTGAGGAGAACCACATATGGGGCCATAACTCATTTAGCGATAACTATATCGGAATATCAAACAGCAAAAATGAAAGCTGCGGCCATGCCCTTTCGTTTGACACCCACATTGAACACATATGTCAAGGTTTTATGAGAAACACATTTTGGCCCATAACTCATTTATCGATAACTATATCGGAATATCACACAGTAAAAATGAAAGCTGCGGGCATGCCCTTTCGTTTGACACCCCTTTTGAACACATCTGGTGAGGTTTTATGAGAACCACATTTTGGCCCATAACTCATTTAGCGATAACTATATCGGCATATCAATCAGTAAAAAAGAATGCTGCCGGCATGCCCTTTCGTGTGACACACTTATTGAACACATATGTCAAGGTTTTATAAGAACCACATTTTGGCCCATAACTCATTTAACGATAAATATATCGGAATGTCAAACAGTAAAAATAAAAGCTGTGCCCATGCCTTTTCGTTTGACACCGATATTGAACACATCTGGCGAGGTTTTATGAGAGCCATATTTTGGCCCATAACTCATTTAGCGATAACTATATCGGAATATCAAATAGTAAAAATTAAAGCTGCGGCCATGCTCTTTCGTTTGACACCCATATTGAACACATATATTAATGTTTTAGGAGAACCACATTTTGGCCCATAACTCATTTAGCGATAACTATATCGGAATATCAAACAGTAAAAATGAAAGCTGCGGGCATGCCGTTTCGTTTGACACCCATATTGAACACATCTGGCGAGGTTTTATGAGAACCACATTTTGGCCCATAACTCATTTATCGATAACTATATCGGAATATCAAACAGTAAAAATGAAAGCTGCGCCCATGCCGTTTCGTTTGACACCCATATTGAACACATATATCAACTTTTTAGGAGCACCACATTTTGGCCAACTCATTTAGCGATAACTATATCGGAATATCAAACAGTAAAAATGAAAGCTGCGGGCATGCCCTTTCGTTTGACACCCATATTGGACACATATGTCAAGATTTTATAAGAACCACATTGTGACCCATAACTCATTTAGCGATAACTATATCGGAATACCAAACAGTAAAAATGAAAGCTGCGGCCATGCCCTTTCGTTTGACACCCATATTGAACACATATCGCACCCTAAATACAAAAGGGTCACAACTCAAAATACTAAGATTTTCAGGAGAGACAAAAACGTTTTATGTAAAAATTATTGTAACATTTAGAGAAAATATTGCTCTAATATGAATATATACAACATTGAAGAAGGTTCTGCTATATTTTTTTCAATTTTATATTATGTTTGCGAAAATAAAACAAAATTTTGATTTATGACTCTTTAACTGAAATATTTTCGATTAACTAGTGATATTATCTTAAGTTGTGCCTTTTTAACTGATAAAATGTTTTAATTTCATAAGTTTCCTAAACGCCGACTGAATAGAAGAATAAGAATAATAAGAAAATTCACAGGAGTGATGAAATATATGTTTTTATTTAAATATTTCTATTTTTAAATTAAGCTTTATTCATTTCATTAACACATATGATCAAAGTAGCACAAAGTAGAAATCAAAATAGTTCACTATATTAAAAAAAAAATCTTCAAAAGTTTGCGGTTTTAAATGCCATTGAAACTATGTAATAAATAAATATTTGTAATATGACTCATAAAAGTTTTTTGGAATATGATTTTTATCCACCAGTTCCTTTATGTCCTTTTGCTTTATTTGTTGAAGCGATAGCCTTTCCGAATAAATGGCACATAAGCTAAAAATAATATTGTTAAAAAAGTGTTTAATGTTTTTAAAAACATCGAAATAAAGTAAAGTAATTTGTATTATGCTTCTCAATTCTTACTTGATGCAACTCCAGGGCTTTAAGTTCTTTATTAAACACACTTCCTGAAAGTTGATATCTTTATAAGATGTTTTATAGAAAAATGAATGTGGGTTTTCTTTATTGACTTGGAGAACCTTAATATCACGCCATATAACTTTCTGATTGTCTCTATTTGTAGAAAAATTGTGACCACACTCTTCTTGAAGAGACTTTAAATCATAAAACGCTTTATATGACAATTCTCGAACTTTATATGGGGGGCCAGTCTTTTTTGCAGTTGCTATTAGACTTGTGTATTGGTCTGGCGTATAAATGGGATTACTACTTAAATGCCTTTTTACTTGCTTCTCAATAACGCTGTGCACATTGTCTCCTTCATTTTGAGAGTGACCTTTAATAAGGTATTTATGCGTTATACTTTTCAGATTATATTTATGTACGGCATATGCATACATTGAAAGAATGTACTTATTTTTTTGCTGTCCACAGCAGTTATCAGAATAAAAAACTAGGTCTAAATCTTGAGTATTTTTTGCCTTTTGTACCAGATTTTCGATATATAAAAGCACACAGGTGCCGATCTCATTACTCCCACGTTTTCCTTCTACTTCAGTCCAAAAAAAACATTCTACATATTTGGTACTGAGGTCACTTACAGTAAAATTGTAACAATTAATTTTACTTTTGTAGTAAAAACAAGAGGTAAAACCTTTTGGCAATGGTAAAACAGCCTGTAAGTCATACACAGCTACATTGGTTTTTTTCTTATCTAAATCTTTTTCTGCTCTACATAGCTCCTTTTCTTCGAGGTGTGTGTTGTAAGCTTGCACCAAATCTCTTTTTCCATTTTCATCAGCATTTAGGAAAGAGTCGCAGAGATCGCATTGATCTTTCTTTGGTTTAAAAAAACCAATGTTGAATTCTGTGTTGAATATTCGATAAAACATAATTTTACTGCCAAACTCCAAATTTTCAGCTTCACGAGATTCTTTGTAGTCGTGGTATAGATCTGCTATACTTTTACTGCTTTCAATGAACTCGCGAGAAGTTTTAGCACGTAAATAATGAGACTCGATTCTTGGATTATTTTGAATAAATTCTCTCATACTGTTTTTGATTTCTGGGCTTACTGTAATATGATTATCATGCTTTCCACGAAGATCCAGCTCTATGAAACCACGTTCGTCCTTCTTTTTTAAAACTGTTCGTATAACTTTGTCATTTATGTCAAGGGTTGCTTTAAAAAAAGCCTTACACACTCTAGTAGGCTTTGAGTTGAGCTCAAAGAAAAAGGCATTATTAAGTTTGCGAAGCCCATCTGTACAGGTGTATCGGTATTTTGGTTTAATTTCTTTCATATGCCTGGCTATAAACTCTCTCTGTATTTGCAAGTCACTGCAACCCCAATATTTTTTAAATATTTCAAGGCGCATCGATTCGGAAATTAGTTCATTGCATCGAAGTCGGCACTTTGCTCCGCAGGGTGGCCTTATACACCTGGCATTAACTTCTTTTTTCGACTTGGAAAGTGAGTTTCTTAAAGATTTTTGTTTCTGTTGTTTCTTGTTTTGATATGTATATCTAGAACGTGTTCTCTTCCTACTTAATCTTTTTATATCTTCTTCTTCTTCTGATGAGTATTCTTCTGAGGTACTGCTTTTCCGGACACACAAAATTCACTCCCGGAGTCACTAAATGCATTAGTACTACTATCGTCATTGTGACAAGAAACACTGCTGCTTTTATTTTTTCCGGACACACAAAATTCACTCCCAGAGTCACTAAATGCATTAGTGCTACTATCATCATTGTGAAAAGCCACACTGCAATCAGTTTCCATTGTTTTAGAGTAATGTTCAAGGTTTGGGCAAGACATTTTCATCAAAGGGGTCACAACTAAAAATTAAATTTTGTATTGCAAATAATTTAAGATTTTACAAAAGGCATGCAAAATAAGTAAAAACACATAAGACTAATACCAATATCATTAACATTTAATTATTTTTTCTACTTTAACATTAGAAAAAATTATAAAACTTACGATGCTCACGATTATTTAATTAAAAAAGGCACTTAACAAAATAATACTGTTAATTAAACTCACTTTTCACAACTAAAGAGGCACAATGCAAAATAGTATACCACGAAATTTATCACTTTTTACAGTTATAGAGGCATAACTCAAAATAAAACTCTTTATGTGTAATAAAAGTAATCATCTGTTCTGGAGCACATTAACGCAACTAAAAATAATTCTCTTTAGTTGATCGTGCAAAAGCAACACACTTGACATAAAAATAGACATAACTGCATTCTTCCAGTTAGAGAAGATAGTTATGTGAACGAAATTTTTGCAGTAGTTAGAGATGAGTACTCTGAATTAATTTATGCAAAAAACTCAGTTTTGGAAAATTTTGAGTTGTGACCCTTTTGTATTTAGGGTGCGATATGTCAAGGTTTTATAAGAACCACATTTTGACCCATAACTCATTTATTGATAACTATATCGGAATATCACGCAGTAAAAATGAAAGCTGGGGCATGCCCTTTCGTTTGACACCCCTATTGAACACATATGTCAAGATTTTATAAGAACCACATTTTGACCCATAACTCATTTAGCGATAACTATATCGGAATACCAAACAGTAAAAATGAAAGCTGCGCCCATGCCCTTTCGTTTGACACCCATATTGAACACATATGTCAAGATTTTATAAGAACCACATTTTGACCCATAACTCATTTAGCGATAACTATATCGGAATACCAAACAGTAAAAATTAAAGCTGCGCCCATGCCCTTTGTGACCCATAACTCATTTAGCGATAACTATATCGGAATACCAAACAGTAAATATGAAAGCTGCGGCCATGAGCTTTCGTTTGACACCCATATTGAACACATATGTCAAGGTTTTATAAGAACCACATTTTGACCCAAACTCATTTATTGATAACTATATCGGAATGTCACACAGTAAAAATGAAAGCTGCGCCCATGCCCTTTCGTTTGACTCCCATATTGAACACATATATCAACTTTTTAGGAGCACCACATTTTGGCCAACTCATTTAGCGATAACTATATCGGAATATCAAACAGTAAAAATGAAAGCTGCCGGCATGCCCTTTCCTTTTACACCCACATTGAACACATATATTAATTTTTGAGGAGAACCACATATGGGACCATAACTCATTTAGCGATAACTATATCGGAATATCAAACAGCAAAAATGAAAGCTGCGGCCATGCCCTTTCGTTTGACACCCACATTGAACACATATGTCAAGGTTTTATGAGAAACACATTTTGGCCCATAACTCATTTATCGATAACTATATCGGAATATCACACAGTAAAAATGAAAGCTGCAGGCATGCCCTTTCGTTTGACACCCCTTTTGAACACATCTGGTGAGGTTTTATGAGAACCACATTTTGGCCCATAACTCATTTAGCGATAACTATATCGGCATATCAATCAGTAAAAAAGAATGCTGCCGGCATGCCCTTTCGTGTGACACACTTATTGAACACATATGTCAAGGTTTTATAAGAACCACATTTTGGCCCATAACTCATTTAACGATAAATATATCGGAATGTCAAACAGTAAAAATAAAAGCTGTGCCCATGCCTTTTCGTTTGACACCGATATTGAACACATCTGGCGAGGTTTTATGAGAACCACATTTTGGCCCATAACTCATTTAGCGATAACTATATCGGAATATCAAATAGTAAAAATTAAAGCTGCGGCCATGCTCTTTCGTTTGACACCCATATTGAACACATATATTAATGTTTTAGGAGAACCACATTTTGGCCCATAACTCATTTAGCGATAACTATATCGGAATATCAAACAGTAAAAATGAAAGCTGCGGGCATGCCCTTTCGTTTGACACCCATATTGAACACATATGTCAAGGTTTTATGAGAACCACATTTTGGCCCATAACTCATTTATCGATAACTATATCGGAATACCACACAGTAAAAAGGAAAGCTGCGGGCATGCCCTTTTGTCTGACACCCCCATTGAACACATCTGGCGAGCTTTTATGAGAACCACATTTTGGCCCATAACTCATTTAGCGATCACTATATCGGAATATAAAATAGTAAAAATTAAAGCTGCGGCCATGCCCTTTCGTTTGACACCTATATTGAACACATGTGTCAAGGTTTTATAAGAACCACATTTTATCCCATAACTCATTTATATCGGAATACCACACAGTAAAAAGGAAAGCTGCGGGCATGCCTTTTGTCTGACACCCCCATTGAACACATCTGGCGAGGTTTTATGAGAACCACATTTTGGCCCTAACCATTTATCGATAACTATATCGCAATATCAAACACCAAAAATGAAAGCTGCGGCCATGCCCTTTCGTGTGACACCCACATTGAACACATATATCAAGGTTTTATGAGAACCACATTTTGGACCATAACTCATTTATCGATAACTATATCGGAATATCACACAGTAAAAATGAAAGCTGCGGGCATGCCCTTTCGTTTGACACCCCTATTGAACACATCTAGTGAGGTTTTATGAGAACCACATTTTGGCCCATAACTCATTTAGCGATAACTATATCGGCATATCAATCAGTAAAAAAGAATGCTGCCGGCATGCCCTTTCGTGTGACACACTCATTGAACACATATGTCAAGGTTTTATAAGAACCACATTTTGGCCCATAACTCATTTAACGATAAATATATCGGAATGTCAAACAGTAAAAATAAAAGCTGTGCCCAGGCCTTTTCGTTTGACACCGATATTGAACACTTCTGGCGAGGTTTTATGAGAACCACATTTTGGCCCATAACTCATTTAGCGATAACTATATTGGAATATCAAATAGTAAAAATTAAAGCTGCGGACATGCTCTTTCGTTTGACACCCATATTAAACACATATATTAATGTTTTAGGAGAACCACATTTTGGCCCATAACTCATTTAGCGATAACTATATCGGAATATCAAATAGTAAAAATTAAAGCTGCGGTCATGCCCTTTCGTTTGACACCCATATTGAACACATGTGTCAAGGTTTTATAAGAACCACATTTTGGCCCATAAGTCATTTATCGATAACTATATCGGAATACCCCACAGGTAATGATGTGCAACTCGATGGTTGATCTACGGATATGATGCCTCCCACCTCTCATTACCCATCTTCTCTTTCCTTTCGGAAGGAGGGATGACATGACCTAGAAGGTTGCACTGGTCATACCAAATCGCTCCCACGACAGTCGGGCAGTACCGCAAGGGAGTACCGGAGCGTACCGGATTCATATCCGGCCAAGGACTGTTATTTCGACAACACTCCCCAAAACCTTCGGGGAGTGATTTTGTTGTTAAAACAACAACAACAACAACAACAACAACAACAACCACACAGTAAAAAGGAAAGCTGCGGGCATGCCCTTTTGTCTGACACCCCCATTGAACACATCTGGCGAGGTTTTATGAGAACCACATTTTGGCCCATAACTCATTTAGCGATAACTATATCGGACTATCAAATAGTAAAAATTAAAGCTGCGGCCATGCCCTTTCGTTTGACACCCATATTGAACACATATGTCAAGTTTTTATGAGAACCACATTTTGGCCCATAACTCATTTGGCGATAACTATATCGGAATATCAAATAGTAAAAATTAAAGCTGCGGCAATGCTCTTTCGTTTGACACTCATATTGAACACATATATCAATGTTTTAGGAGAACCACATTTTGGCCCATAACTCATTTATCGATAAATATATCGGAATACCACACAGTAAAAAGGAAAGCTGCGGCCATGCCCTTTCGTTTGACACCCATATTTAACACATATGTCAAGGTTTTATGAGAACCACCTTTTGGCCCATAACTCATTTATCGATAACTATATCGGAATATCAAACAGTAAAAATGAAAGCTGCGCCCATGCCCTTTCGTTTGACACCCATATTGAACACATACATCAACTTTTTAGGAGCACCACATTTTGGCCAACTCATTTAGCGATAACTATATCGGAATATCAAACAGTAAAAATGAAAGCTGCCGGCATGCCCTTTCGTTTTACACCCACATTGAACACATATATTAATTTTTGAGGAGAACCACATATTGGGCCATAACTCATTTAGCGATAACTATATCGGAATACCAAACAGTAAAAATGAAAGCTGCGGGCATGCCCTTTCGTTTGACACCCATATTGAACACATATGTCAAGGTTTTATAAGAACCACATTTTGACCCATAACTCATGTATTGATAACTATATCGGAATGTCACACAGTAAAAATGAAAGCTGCGGGCATGCCGTTTCGTTTCACACCCATATTGAACACATATGTCAAGTTTTTATGAGAACCACATTTTGGCCCTAACCATTTATCGATAACTATATCGCAATATCAAACAGCAAAAATGAAAGCTGCGGCCACACCCACATTGAACACATATGTCAAGGTTTTATGAGAACCACATTTTGGCCCTAACCATTTATCGATAACTATATCGCAATATCAAACAGCAAAAATGAAAGCTGCGGCCACACCCACATTGAACACATATGTCAAGGTTTTATGAGAACCACATTTTGGCCCATAACTCATTTATCGATAACTATATCGGAATATCACACAGTAAAAATGAAAGCTGCGGGCATGCCCTTTCGTTTGACACCCCTATTGAACACATCTGGTGAGGTTTTATGAGAACCACATTTTGGCCCATAACTCATTTAGCGATAACTATATCGGAATATCAAATAGTAAAAATTAAAGCTGCGGCCATGCTCTTTCGTTTGACACCCATATTGAACACATATATTAATGTTTTAGGAGAACCACATTTTGGCCCATAACTCATTTAGCGATAACTATATCGGAATATCAAACAGTAAAAATGAAAGCTGCGGGCATGCCCTTTCGTTTGACACCCATATTGAACACATATGTCAAGGTTTTATGAGAACCACATTTTGGCCCATAACTCATTTAGCGATAACTATATCGGAATATCAAACAGCAAAAATGAAAGCTGCGGCCACACCCACATTGAACACATATGTCAAGGTTTTATGAGAACCACATTTTGGCCCATAACTCATTTATCGATAACTATATCGGAATATCACACAGTAAAAATGAAAGCTGCGGGCATGCCCTTTCGTTTGACACCCCTATTGAACACATCTGGTGAGGTTTTATGAGAACCACATTTTGGCCCATAACTCATTTAGCGATAACTATATCGGAATATCAAATAGTAAAAATTAAAGCTGCGGCCATGCTCTTTCGTTTGACACCCATATTGAACACATATATTAATGTTTTAGGAGAACCACATTTTGGCCCATAACTCATTTAGCGATAACTATATCGGAATACCACACAGCAAAAATGAAAGCTGCGGCCACACCCACATTGAACACATATGTCAAGGTTTTATGAGAACCACATTTTGGCCCATAACTCATTTATCGATAACTATATCGGAATATCACACAGTAAAAATGAAAGCTGCGGGCATGCCCTTTCGTTTGACACCCCTATTGAACACATCTGGTGAGGTTTTATGAGAACCACATTTTGGCCCATAACTCATTTAGCGATAACTATATCGGAATATCAAATAGTAAAAATTAAAGCTGCGGCCATGCTCTTTCGTTTGACACCCATATTGAACACATATATTAATGTTTTAGGAGAACCACATTTTGGCCCATAACTCATTTAGCGATAACTATATCGGAATACCACACAGTAAAAAGGAAAGCTGCGGGCATGCCTTTTGTCTGACACCCCCATTGAACACATCTGGCGAGGTTTTATGAGAACCACATTTTGGCCCTAACCATTTATCGATAACTATATCGCAATATCAAACACCAAAAATGAAAGCTGCGGCCATGCCCTTTCGTTTGACACCCACATTGAACACATATATCAAGGTTTTATGAGAACCACATTTTGGACCATAACTCATTTATCGATAACTATATCGGAATATCACACAGTAAAAATGAAAGCTGCGGGCATGCCCTTTCGTTTGACACCCCTATTGAACACATCTAGTGAGGTTTTATGAGAACCACATTTTGGCCCATAACTCATTTAGCGATAACTATATCGGCATATCAATCAGTAAAAAAGAATGCTGCCGGCATGCCCTTTCGTGTGACACACTTATTGAACACATATGTCAAGGTTTTATAAGAACCACATTTTGGCCCATAACTCATTTAATGATAAATATATCGGAATGTCAAACAGTAAAAATAAAAGCTGTGCCCAGGCCTTTTCGTTTGACACCGATATTGAACACTTCTGGCGAGGTTTTATGAGAACCACATTTTGGCCCATAACTCATTTAGCGATAACTATATCGGAATATCAAATAGTAAAAATTAAAGCTGCGGACATGCTCTTTCGTTTGACACCCATATTAAACACATATATTAATGTTTTAGGAGAACCACATTTTGGCCCATAACTTATTTAGCGATAACTATATCGGAATATCAAACAGTAAAAATGAAAGCTGCGGGCATGCCCTTTTGTCTGACACCCCCATTGAACACATCTGGCCAGGTTTTATGAGAACCACATTTTGGCCCATAACTCATTTAGCGATAACTATATCGGAATATCAAATAGTAAAAATTAAAGCTGCGGTCATGCCCTTTCGTTTGACACCCATATTGAACACATGTGTCAAGGTTTTATAAGAACCACATTTTGGCCCATAAGTCATTTATCGATAACTATATCGGAATACCCCACAGGTAATGATGTGCAACTCGATGGTTGATCTACGGATATGATGCCTCCCACCTCTCATTACCCATCTTCTCTTTCCTTTCGGAAGGAGGGATGACATGACCTAGAAGGTTGCACTGGTCATACCAAATCGCTCCCACGACAGTCGGGCAGTACCGCAAGGGAGTACCGGAGCGTACCGGATTCATATCCGGCCAAGGACTGTTATTTCGACAACACTCCCCAAAACCTTCGGGGAGTGATTTTGTTGTTAAAACAACAACAACAACAACAACCACACAGTAAAAAGGAAAGCTGCGGGCATGCCCTTTTGTCTGACACCCCCATTGAACACATCTGGCGAGGTTTTATGAGAACCACATTTTGGCCCATAACTCATTTAGCGATAACTATATCGGACTATCAAATAGTAAAAATTAAAGCTGCGGCCATGCCCTTTCGTTTGACACCCATATTGAACACATATGTCAAGTTTTTATGAGAACCACATTTTGGCCCATAACTCATTTAGCGATAACTATATCGGAATATCAAATAGTAAAAATTAAAGCTGCGGCAATGCTCTTTCGTTTGACACTCATATTGAACACATATATCAATGTTTTAGGAGAACCACATTTTGGCCCATAACTCATTTATCGATAAATATATCGGAATACCACACAGTAAAAAGGAAAGCTGCGGCCATGCCCTTTCGTTTGACACCCATATTTAACACATATGTCAAGGTTTTATGAGAACCACCTTTTGGCCCATAACTCATTTATCGATAACTATATCGGAATATCAAACAGTAAAAATGAAAGCTGCGCCCATGCCCTTTCGTTTGACACCCATATTGAACACATACATCAACTTTTTAGGAGCACCACATTTTGGCCAACTCATTTAGCGATAACTATATCGGAATATCAAACAGTACAAATGAAAGCTGCCGGCATGCCCTTTCGTTTTACACCCACATTGAACACATATATTAATTTTTGAGGAGAACCACATATTGGGCCATAACTCATTTAGCGATAACTATATCGGAATACCACCAAACAGTAAAAATGAAAGCTGCGGGCATGCCCATTCGTTTGACACCCATATTGAACACATATGTCAAGTTTTTATGAGAACCACATTTTGGCCCATAACTCATTTAGCGATAACTATATCGGAATATCAAATAGTAAAAATTAAAGCTGCGGCAATGCTCTTTCGTTTGACACTCATATTGAACACATATATCAATGTTTTAGGAGAACCACATTTTGGCCCATAACTCATTTATCGATAAATATATCGGAATACCACACAGTAAAAAGGAAAGCTGCGGCCATGCCCTTTCGTTTGACACCCATATTTAACACATATGTCAAGGTTTTATGAGAACCACCTTTTGGCCCATAACTCATTTATCGATAACTATATCGGAATATCAAACAGTAAAAATGAAAGCTGCGCCCATGCCCTTTCGTTTGACACCCATATTGAACACATACATCAACTTTTTAGGAGCACCACATTTTGGCCAACTCATTTAGCGATAACTATATCGGAATATCAAACAGTACAAATGAAAGCTGCCGGCATGCCCTTTCGTTTTACACCCACATTGAACACATATATTAATTTTTGAGGAGAACCACATATTGGGCCATAACTCATTTAGCGATAACTATATCGGAATACCAAACAGTAAAAATGAAAGCTGCGGGCATGCCCTTTCGTTTGACACCCATATTGAACACATATGTCAAGGTTTTATAAGAACCACATTTTGACCCATAACTCATGTATTGATAACTATATCGGAATGTCCACAGTAAAAATGAAAGCTGCGGGCATGCCGTTTCGTTTCACACCCATATTGAACACATATGTCAAGTTTTTATGAGAACCACATTTTGGCCCTAACCATTTATCGATAACTATATCGCAATATCAAACAGCAAAAATGAAAGCTGCGGCCACACCCACATTGAACACATATGTCAAGGTTTTATGAGAACCACATTTTGGCCCTAACCATTTATCGATAACTATATCGCAATATCAAACAGCAAAAATGAAAGCTGCGGCCACACCCACATTGAACACATATGTCAAGGTTTTATGAGAACCACATTTTGGCCCATAACTCATTTATCGATAACTATATCGGAATATCACACAGTAAAAATGAAAGCTGCGGGCATGCCCTTTCGTTTGACACCCCTATTGAACACATCTGGTGAGGTTTTATGAGAACCACATTTTGGCCCATAACTCATTTAGCGATAACTATATCGGAATATCAAATAGTAAAAATTAAAGCTGCGGCCATGCTCTTTCGTTTGACACCCATATTGAACACATATATTAATGTTTTAGGAGAACCACATTTTGGCCCATAACTCATTTAGCGATAACTATATCGGAATATCAAACAGTAAAAATGAAAGCTGCGGGCATGCTCTTTCGTTTGACACCCATATTGAACACATATGTCAAGGTTTTATGAGAACCACATTTTGGCCCATAACTCATTTATCGATAACTATATCGGAATACCACACAGTAAAAAGGAAAGCTGCGGGCATGCCCTTTTGTCTGACACCCCCATTGAACACATCTGGCGAGCTTTTATGAGAACCACATTTTGGCCCATAACTCATTTAGCGATCACTATATCGGAATATCAAATAGTAAAAATTAAAGCTGCGGCCATGCCCTTTCGTTTGACACCCATATTGAACACATGTGTCAAGGTTTTATAAGAACCACATTTTATCCCATAACTCATTTATATCGGAATACCACACAGTAAAAAGGAAAGCTGCGGGCATGCCTTTTGTCTGACACCCCCATTGAACACATCTGGCGAGGTTTTATGAGAACCACATTTTGGCCCTAACCATTTATCGATAACTATATCGCAATATCAAACACCAAAAATGAAAGCTGCGGCCATGCCCTTTCGTTTGACACCCACATTGAACACATATATCAAGGTTTTATGAGAACCACATTTTGGACCATAACTCATTTATCGATAACTATATCGGAATATCACACAGTAAAAATGAAAGCTGCGGGCATGCCCTTTCGTTTGACACCCCTATTGAACACATCTAGTGAGGTTTTATGAGAACCACATTTTGGCCCATAACTCATTTAGCGATAACTATATCGGCATATCAATCAGTAAAAAAGAATGCTGCCGGCATGCCCTTTCGTGTGACACACTTATTGAACACATATGTCAAGGTTTTATAAGAACCATAACTCATTTAATGATAAATATATCGGAATGTCAAACAGTAAAAATAAAAGCTGTGCCCAGGCCTTTTCGTTTGACACCGATATTGAACACTTCTGGCGAGGTTTTATGAGAACCACATTTTGGCCCATAACTCATTTAGCGATAACTATATCGGAATATCAAATAGTAAAAATTAAAGCTGCGGACATGCTCTTTCGTTTGACACCCATATTAAACACATATATTAATGTTTTAGGAGAACCACATTTTGGCCCATAACTTATTTAGCGATAACTATATCGGAATATCAAACAGTAAAAATGAAAGCTGCGGGCATGCCCTTTTGTCTGACACCCCCATTGAACACATCTGGTCAGGTTTTATGAGAACCACATTTTGGCCCATAACTCATTTAGCGATAACTATATCGGAATATCAAATAGTAAAAATTAAAGCTGCGGTCATGCCCTTTCGTTTGACACCCATATTGAACACATGTGTCAAGGTTTTATAAGAACCACATTTTGGCCCATAAGTCATTTATCGATAACTATATCGGAATACCCCACAGGTAATGATGTGCAACTCGATGGTTGATCTACGGATATGATGCCTCCCACCTCTCATTACCCATCTTCTCTTTCCTTTCGGAAGGAGGGATGACATGACCTAGAAGGTTGCACTGGTCATACCAAATCGCTCCCACGACAGTCGGGCAGTACCGCAAGGGAGTACCGGAGCGTACCGGATTCATATCCGGCCAAGGACTGTTATTTCGACAACACTCCCCAAAACCTTCGGGGAGTGATTTTGTTGTTAAAACAACAACAACAACAACAACCACACAGTAAAAAGGAAAGCTGCGGGCATGCCCTTTTGTCTGACACCCCCATTGAACACATCTGGCGAGGTTTTATGAGAACCACATTTTGGCCCATAACTCATTTAGCGATAACTATATCGGACTATCAAATAGTAAAAATTAAAGCTGCGGCCATGCCCTTTCGTTTGACACCCATATTGAACACATATGTCAAGTTTTTATGAGAACCACATTTTGGCCCATAACTCATTTAGCGATAACTATATCGGAATATCAAATAGTAAAAATTAAAGCTGCGGCAATGCTCTTTCGTTTGACACTCATATTGAACACATATATAAATGTTTTAGGAGAACCACATTTTGGCCCATAACTCATTTATCGATAAATATATCGGAATACCACACAGTAAAAAGGAAAGCTGCGGCCATGCCCTTTCGTTTGACACCCATATTTAACACATATGTCAAGGTTTTATGAGAACCACCTTTTGGCCCATAACTCATTTATCGATAACTATATCGGAATATCAAACAGTAAAAATGAAAGCTGCGCCCATGCCCTTTCGTTTGACACCCATATTGAACACATACATCAACTTTTTAGGAGCACCACATTTTGGCCAACTCATTTAGCGATAACTATATCGGAATATCAAACAGTACAAATGAAAGCTGCCGGCATGCCCTTTCGTTTTACACCCACATTGAACACATATATTAATTTTTGAGGAGAACCACATATTGGGCCATAACTCATTTAGCGATAACTATATCGGAATACCACCAAACAGTAAAAATGAAAGCTGCGGGCATGCCCATTCGTTTGACACCCATATTGAACACATATGTCAAGGTTTTATAAGAACCACATTTTGACCCATAACTCATGTATTGATAACTATATCGGAATGTCACACAGTAAAAATGAAAGCTGCGGGCATGCCGTTTCGTTTCACACCCATATTGAACACATATGTCAAGTTTTTATGAGAACCACATTTTGGCCCTAACCATTTATCGATAACTATATCGCAATATCAAACAGCAAAAATGAAAGCTGCGGCCACACCCACATTGAACACATATGTCAAGGTTTTATGAGAACCACATTTTGGCCCTAACCATTTATCGATAACTATATCGCAATATCAAACAGCAAAAATGAAAGCTGCGGCCACACCCACATTGAACACATATGTCAAGGTTTTATGAGAACCACATTTTGGCCCATAACTCATTTATCGATAACTATATCGGAATATCACACAGTAAAAATGAAAGCTGCGGGCATGCCCTTTCGTTTGACACCCCTATTGATCACATCTGGTGAGGTTTTATGAGAACCACATTTTGGCCCATAACTCATTTAGCGATAACTATATCGGAATATCAAATAGTAAAAATTAAAGCTGCGGCCATGCTCTTTCGTTTGACACCGATATTGAACACATCTGGCGAGGTTTTATGAGAACCACATTTTGGCCCACAACTCATTTAACGATAACTATATCGGCATATCAATCAGTAAGAATGAAAGCTGCGCCCATGCCCTTTCGTTTGACACCCATATTGAACACATCTGGTGAGGTTTTATGAGAACCACATATTGGCCCATAACTCATTTAGCGATAACTATATCGGCATATCAATCAGTAAGAATGAAAGCTGCGCCCATGCCCTTTTGGTTGACACCCATATTGAACACATATATCAACTTTTTAGGAGCACCACATTTTGGCCAACTCAGTTAGCGATAACTATATCGGAATATCAAACAGTAAAAATGAAAGCTGCCGGCATGCCCTTTCGTTTTACACCCACATTGATAACACATATATTAATTTTTGAGGAGAACCACATATTGGGCTATAACTCATTTAGCGATAACTATATCGGAATACCAAACAGTAAAAATGAAAGCTGCGGGCATGCCCTTTCGTTTCACACCCATATTGAACACATATGTCAAGGTTTTATAAGAACCACATTTTGACCCATAACTCATTTAGCGATAACTATATCGGCATATCAATCAGTAAGAATGAAAGCTGCGCCCATGCCGTTTCGTTTGACACCCATATTGAACACATCTGGCGAGGTTTTATGAGAACCACATTTTGGCCCATAACTCATTTATCGATAACTATATCGGAATATCAAACAGTAAAAATGAAAGCTGCGCCCATGCCCTTTTGTTTGACACCCATATTGAACACATATATCAACTTTTTAGGAGCACCACATTTTGGCCAACTCAGTTAGCGATAACTATATCGGAATATCAAACAGTAAAAATGAAAGCTGCCGGCATGCCCTTTCGTTTTACACCCACATTGATAACACATATATTAATTTTTGAGGAGAACCACATATTGGGCTATAACTCATTTAGCGATAACTATATCGGAATACCAAACAGTAAAAATGAAAGCTGCGGGCATGCCCTTTCGTTTCACACCCATATTGAACACATATGTCAAGGTTTTATAAGAACCACATTTTGACCCATAACTCATTTATTGATAACTATATCGGAATGTCACACAGTAAAAATGAAATCTGCGGGCATGCCGTTTCGTTTCACACCCATATTGAACACATATGTCAAGTTTTTATGAGAACCACATTTTGGCCCTAACCATTTATCGATAACTATATCGCAATATCAAACAGCAAAAATGAAAGCTGCGGCCATGCCCTTTCGTTTGACACCCACATTGAACACATATGTCAAGGTTTTATGAGAACCACATTTTGGCCCATAACTCATTTATCGATAACTATATCGGAATATCACACAGTAAAAATGAAAGCTGCGGGCATGCCCTTTCGTTTGACACCCCTATTGAACACATCTGGTGAGGTTTTATGAGAACCACATTTTGGCCCATAACTCATTTAGCGATAACTATATCGGCATATCAATCAGTAAAAAAGAATGCTGCCGGCATGCCCTTTCGTGTGACACACTTATTAAACACATATGTCAAGGTTTTATAAGAACCACATTTTGGCCCATAACTCATTTAACGATAAATATATCGGAATGTCAAACAGTAAAAATAAAAGCTGTGCCCATGCCTTTTCGTTTGACACCGATATTGAACACATCTGGCGAGGTTTTATGAGAACCACATTTTGGCCCATAACTCATTTATCGATAACTATATCGGAATAACACACAGTAAAAAGGAAAGCTGCGGGCATGCCCTTTTGTCTGACACCCATATTGAACACATATGTCAAGGTTTTATGAGAACCACATTTTGGCCCATAACTCATTTATCGATAACTATATCGGAATAACACACAGTAAAAAGGAAAGCTGCGGGCATGCCCTTTCGTTTGACACCCATATTGAACACATATGTCAAGTTTTTATAAGAATCACATTTTGGCCCTAACTCATTTATCGATAACTATATCGTAATATCAAACAGCAAAAACGCAAGCTGTGTCCATGCCCTTTCGTTTGACACCCATATTGAACACATGTCTCAAGGTTTTATAAGAACCACATTTTGGCCAATAACTCATTTATCGATAACTATATCGGAATACCACACAGTAAAAAGGAAAGCTGCGGGCATGCCCTTTTGTCTGACACCCCCTTTGAACACATCTGGCGAGGTTTTATGAGAACCACATTTTGGCCCATAACTCATTTAGTGATAACTATATCGGAATATCAAATAGTAAAAATTAAAGCTGCGGCCATGCCCTTTCGTTTGACACCCATATTGAACACATATGTCAAGGTTTTATGAGAACCACATTTTGGCCCATAACTCATTTATCGATAACTATATCGGAATACCACACAGTAAAAAGGAAAGCTGCGGGCATGCACACATGAACACATATGTCAAGTTTTTATGAGAATCACATTTTGGCCCTAACTCATTTATCGATAACTATATCGTAATATCAAACAGCAAAAACGCAAGCTGCGGCCATGCCCTTTCGTTTGACACCCATATTGAACACATGTGTCAAGGTTTTATGAGAACCACATTTTGGCCAATAACTCATTTATCGATAACTATATCGGAATATCAAACAGTAAAAATAAAGCTGCCGGCATGCCCTTTAGTTTGACACCCCTATTGAACACATCTGGCGAGGTTTTATGAGAACCACATTTTGGCCCATTACTCATTTATCGATAACTATATCGGAATATCACACAGTAAAAAGAAAAGCTGCGGGCATGCCCTTTTGTTTGACACCCCCATTGAACACATCTGGCGAGGTTATTTGGGAACCACATTTTGGCCCATAACTCATTTAGCGATAACTAGCAAAGATTTGGAAGTTGTACCATTTGAACTCATATGTCAAGGTTTTATAAGAACCACATTTTGACCCATAACTCATTTAGCGATAACTATATCGGAATGTCAAACAGTAAAACTGAAAGCTTCGGCGATGCCCTTTCGTTTTACACCCACATTGAACACATATGTCAAGATTTTATAAGAACCATATTTTGTCCCATAACTCATTTAGCGATAACTATATCGGAATGTCAAACAGTAAAACTGAAAGCTTCGGCGATGCCCTTTCGTTTTACACCCACATTGAACACATATGTCAAGATTTTATAAGAACCATATTTTGTCCCATAACTCATTTAGCGATAACTATATCGGAATATCAAATAGTAAAAATTAAAGCTGCGGCCATGCCCCTTCGTTTGACACCGATATTGAACACATCTGGCGAGGTTTTATGAGAACCACATTTTGACCCATAACTCATTTATTGATAACTATATCGGAATGTCACACAGTAAAAATGAAAGCTGCGGGCAAGCCGTTTCGTTTCACACCCATATTGAACACATGTGTCAAGGTTTTATAAGAACCACATTTTGACCCATAACTCATTTATTGATAACTATATCGGAATGTCACACAGTAAAAATGAAAGCTGCGGGCATGCCGTTTCGTTTCACACCCACATTGAACACATATGTCAAGTTTTTAGGAGAACCACATTTTGGCCCTAACCATTTATCGATAACTATATCGCAATATCAAACAGCAAAAATGAAAGCTGCGGCCATGCCCTTTCGTTTGACACCCCTATTGAACACATCTGGTGAGGTTTTATGAGAACCACATTTTGGCCCATAACTCATTTAGCGATAACTATATCGGCATATCAATCAGTAAAAAAGAATGCTGCCGGCATGCCCTTTCGTGTGACACACTTATTAAACACATATGTCAAGGTTTTATAAGAACCACATTTTGGCCCATAACTCATTTAACGATAAATATATCGGAATGTCAAACAGTAAAAATAAAAGCTGTGCCCATGCCTTTTCGTTTGACACCGATATTGAACACATCTGGCGAGGTTTTATGAGAACCACATTTTGGCCCATAACTCATTTATCGATAACTATATCGGAATACCACACAGTAAAAAGGAAAGCTGCGGGCATGCCCTTTTGTCTGACACCCATATTGAACACATATGTCAAGGTTTTATGAGAACCCACATTTTGGCCCATAACTCATTTATCGATAACTATATCGGAATACCACACAGTAAAAAGGAAAGCTGCGGGCATGCCCTTTCGTTTGACACCCATATTGAACACATATGTCAAGTTTTTATGAGAATCACATTTTGGCCCTAACTCATTTATCGATAACTATATCGTAATATCAAACAGCAAAAACGCAAGCTGCGTCCATGCCCTTTCGTTTGACACCCATATTGAACACATGTGTCAAGGTTTTATAAGAACCACATTTTGGCCAATAACTCATTTATCGATAACTATATCGGAATACCACACAGTAAAAAGGAAAGCTGCGGGCATGCCCTTTTGTCTGACACCCCCATTGAACACATCTGGCGAGGTTTTATGAGAACCACATTTTGGCCCATAACTCATTTAGCGATAACTATATCGGAATATCAAATAGTAAAAATTAAAGCTGCGGCCATGCCCTTTCGTTTGACACCCATATTGAACACATATGTCAAGGTTTTATGAGAACCACATTTTGGCCCATAACTCATTTATCGATAACTATATCGGAATATCAAACAGTAAAAATAAAGCTGCCGGCATGCCCTTTAGTTTGACACCCCTATTGAACACATCTGGCGAGGTTTTATGAGAAAAACATTTTGGCCCATTACTCATTTATCGATAACTATATCGGAATATCACACAGTAAAAAGGAAAGCTGCGTCCATGCCCTTTCGTTTGACACCCATATTGAACACATGTGTCAAGGTTTTATAAGAACCACATTTTGGCCAATAACTCATTTATCGATAACTATATCGGAATACCACACAGTAAAAAGGAAAGCTGCGGGCATGCCCTTTTGTCTGACACCCCCATTGAACACATCTGGCGAGGTTTTATGAGAACCACATTTTGGCCCATAACTCATTTAGCGATAACTATATCGGAATATCAAATAGTAAAAATTAAAGCTGCGGCCATGCCCTTTCGTTTGACACCCATATTGAACACATATGTCAAGGTTTTATGAGAACCACATTTTGGCCCATAACTCATTTATCGATAACTATATCGGAATACCACACAGTAAAAAGGAAAGCTGCGGGCATGCCCTTTTGTCTGACACCCATATTGAACACATATGTCAAGGTTTTATGAGAACCCACATTTTGGCCCATAACTCATTTATCGATAACTATATCGGAATACCACACAGTAAAAAGGAAAGCTGCGGGCATGCTCTTTCGTTTGACACCCATATTGAACACATATGTCAAGTTTTTATGAGAATCACATTTTGGCCCTAACTCATTTATCGATAACTATATCGTAATATCAAACAGCAAAGACGCAAGCTGCGGCCATGCCCTTTCGTTTGACACCCATATTGAACACATGTGTCAAGGTTTTATGAGAACCACATTTTGGCCAATAACTCATTTATCGATAACTATATCGGAATATCAAACAGTAAAAATAAAGCTGCCGGCATGCCCTTTAGTTTGACACCCCTATTGAACACATGTGGCGAGGTTTTATGAGAAAAACATTTTGGCCCATTACTCATTTATCGATAACTATATCGGAATATCACACAGTAAAAAGGAAAGCTGCGGGCATGCCCTTTTGTTTGACACCCCCATTGAACACATCTGGCGAGGTTATTTGAGAACCACATTTTGGCCCATAACTCATTTAGCGATAACTAGCAAAGATTTGGAAGTTGTACCATTTGAACTCATATGTCAAGGTTTTATAAGAACCACATTTTGACCCATAACTCATTTAGCGATAACTATATCGGAATGTCAAACAGTAAAACTGAAAGCTTCGGCGAAGCCCTTTCGTTTTACACCCACATTGAACACATATGTCAAGATTTTATAAGAACCATATTTTGTCCCATAACTCATTTAGCGATAACTATATCGGAATATCAAATAGTAAAAATTAAAGCTGCGGCCATGCCCTTCGTTTGACACCGATATTGAACACATCTGGCGAGGTTTTATGAGAACCACATTTTGGCCCATAACTCATTTAGCGATAACTATATTGGAATATCAAATAGTAAAAATGCAAGCTGCGGGCATGCCCTTTCGTTTGACACCCATATTGAACACATCTGGCGAGGTTTTATGAGAACCACATTTTGGCCCATAACTCATTTAGCGATAACTATATCGGAATACCACACAGTAAAAAGGAAAGCTGCGGGCATGCCCTTTCGTTTGACACCCATATTGAACACATATCGCACCCTAAATCAAAAACAGTCACAACTCAAAATTTTTTTAGGTCGCTTTCTTGGCATAGATTGCCTAATAAAAAGTAGTGCAGCCAATATATACAATATTTTTCTTTTTGACTATTATCGTTATTCTTTAAAGAGCACAGTGATGTCAAGTTTTTAAAAATCAAATCACTTTTGTGCGATCCAGAAACAATTAACTGAAAGTTACTCGGATTTTGAGTTGTGACTCTTTTTGATTTAGTGTGCGATATGTCAAGTTTTTATGAGAATCACATTTTGGCCCTAACTCATTTATCGATAACTATATCGTAATATCAAACAGCAAAAACGCAAGCTGCGTCCATGCCCTTTCGTTTGACACCCATATTGAACACATGTGTCAAGGTTTTATAAGAACCACATTTTGGCCAATAACTCATTTATCGATAACTATATCGGAATACCACACAGTAAAAAGGAAAGCTGCGGGCATGCCCTTTTGTCTGACACCCCCATTGAACACATCTGGCGAGGTTTTATGAGAACCACATTTTGGCCCATAACTCATTTAGCGATAACTATATCGGAATATCAAATAGTAAAAATTAAAGCTGCGGCCATGCCCTTTCGTTTGACACCCATATTGAACACATATGTCAAGGTTTGATGAGAACCACATTTTGGCCCATAACTCATTTATCGATAACTATATCGGAATACCACACAGTAAAAAGGAAAGCTGCGGGCATGCTCTTTCGTTTGACACCCATATTGAACACATATGTCAAGTTTTTATGAGAATCACATTTTGGCCCTAACTCATTTATCGATAACTATATCGTAATATCAAACAGCAAAGACGCAAGCTGCGGCCATGCCCTTTCGTTTGACACCCATATTGAACACATGTGTCAAGGTTTTATGAGAACCACATTTTGGCCAATAACTCATTTATCGATAACTATATCGGAATATCAAACAGTAAAAATAAAGCTGCCGGCATGCCCTTTAGTTTGACACCCCTATTGAACACATCTGGCGAGGTTTTATGAGAAAAACATTTTGGCCCATTACTCATTTATCGATAACTATATCGGAATATCACACAGTAAAAAGGAAAGCTGCGGGCATGCCCTTTTGTTTGACAATCCCCATTGAACACATCTGGCGAGGTTATTTGAGAACCACATTTTGGCCCATAACTCATTTAGCGATAACTAGCAAAGATTTGGAAGTTGTACCATTTGAACTCATATGTCAAGGTTTTATAAGAACCACATTTTGACCCATAACTCATTTAGCGATAACTATATCGGAATGTCAAACAGTAAAACTGAAAGCTTCGGCGATG
The DNA here is from genome assembly GCA_951509765.1 of Sphenella marginata. Lineage (NCBI taxonomy): Eukaryota > Metazoa > Arthropoda > Insecta > Diptera > Tephritidae > Sphenella > Sphenella marginata. The sequence continues at coordinate 67,622,887 of OX608079.1, forward strand.
CCCTTTCGTTTTACACCCACATTGAACACATATGTCAAGATTTTATAAGAACCATATTTTGTCCCATAACTCATTTAGCGATAACTATATCGGAATATCAAATAGTAAAAATTAAAGCTGCGGCCATGCCCCTTCGTTTGACACCGATATTGAACACATCTGGCGAGGTTTTATGAGAACCACATTTTGGCCCATACCTCATTTAGCGATAACTATATTGGAATATCAAATAGTAAAAATGCTAGCTGCGGGCATGCCCTTTCGTTTGACACCCATATTGAACACATCTGGCGAGGTTTTATGAGAACCACATTTTGGCCCATAACTCATTTAGCGATAACTATATCGGAATATCAAATAGTAAAAATTAAAGCTGCGGCCATGCCCCTTCGTTTGACACCGATATTGAACACATCTGGCGAGGTTCTATGAGAAACACATTTTGGCCCATAACTCAGTTATCCATAACTATATCGGAATATCAAACAGTAAAAATGAAACCTGCTGCCATGCCCTTTGGTTTGACACCCATATTGAACACATATGTCGAGAACCACATTTTGGCCCATAACTCAGTTATCGATAACTATATCGGAATATCAAACAGTAAATGTAAAAGCTGCTGCCATGCCCTTTGGTTTGACACCTATATTGAACACATAGTTCGAGAACCACATTTTGGCCCATAACTCAGTTATCGATAACTATATCGGAATATCAAACAGTAAAAATGAAAGCTGCGCCCATGCCCTTTCGTTTGACACCCATATTGAACACATATATCAACTTTTTAGGAGCACCACATTTTGGCCCATAACTCCTTTATCGATAACTATATCGGAATATCACACAGTAAAAAGGAAAGCTGCGGGCATGCCCTTTCGTTTGACACCCCTATTGAACACATCTGGCGAGGTTTTATGAGAACCACATTTTGGCCCATAACTCATTTATCGATAACTATATCGGAATATCAAAGAGTAAAAAGAAAGCTGCCGGCATGCCCTTTCGTTTGACACCCATATTGAACACATCTGGCGAGGTTTTATGAGAACCACATTTTGGCCCATAACTCAATTAGCGATAACTATATCGGAATATCACACAGTAAAAATGAAAGCTGCGGGCATGCCCTTTCGTTTGACACCCCTATTGAACACATCTGGCGAGGTTTTATGAGAACCACATTTTCAATGGAGTTTTATGACTGAAATGTTGTCAGATATGAAATTTTATTTCCAGCAGTCTATAGCCTGTTGAGCTACGTCACACGGTTAGAAAGTTATGGAATAAAGAAAGAAGTCTGTATGAAATTTAACATTCATGTGTTCAAACCTTGATTGCAGCCACAGTTTTGAATAGAGTTTGTTTTGACTGAAATGTCATCAGTTATGACAATAAGTTTTGTTTCCAACGGTATATCGCCTGTTGAGCTACGTCAAACGGTTAGAAAGTCATAGAATGAAGAAAGAAGTCTGCATGACTTTTAACTGGTTAATTGTTCAAACCTTGATTTCACCCACAGTTTAAGATGGAGTTTTATGACTGAAATGTCGTCAGTTATGACAATAAGTTTTGTTTCCAACGGTATATCGCCTTTTGAGCTACGTCAAACGGTTAGAAAGTCATAGAATGAAGAAAGAAGTCTGCATGACTTTTATCGGTTTAACAGTTCACCCACAGTTTCAATGGAGTTTTATGACTGAAATGTCGTCAGATATGAAATTTTATTTCCAGCAGTATATAGCCTGCTGAGCTACGTCACACGGTTAGAAAGTTATGGAATAAAGAAAGAAGTCTGTATGAAATTTAATATTCATATGTTCAAACATTGATTGCAGCCACAGCTTTCAATAGAGTTGGTTTTGACTGAAATGTCGTCAGATATAACAAATAGTGTCCTTTCCAACGGTATATCGCCTGTTGAGCTACGTCAAACGGTTAGAAAGTTATAGAATGAAGAAAGAAGTCTGCATGACGTTTAAGTGTTTAACAGTTCACACCTTGATTTCACCCACAGTTTTCAATGGAGTTTTATGGTTGAAATGTCAGATATGAAATTTTATTTCCAGCAGTATATAGCCTGTTGAGCTACGTCAAACGGTTAGAATGTTATGGAATAAAGAAAGAAGTCTGCATGACTTTTAACTGTTTAATTGTTCAAACCTTGATTTCACCCACAGTTTAAGATGGAGTTTTATGACTGAAATGTCGTTAGATATGAAATTTTATTTCCAGCAGTATATAGCCTGTTGAGCTACGTCAAACGGTTAGAAAGTTATGGAATAAAGAAAGAAGTCTGCATGACTTTTAACTGTTTAATTGTTCAAACCTTGATTTCACCCACAGCTTAAAATTGAGTTTTATGACTGAAATGTCGTCAGTTATGACAATAAGTTTTGTTTCCAACGGTATGTCACCTGTTGAGCTACGTCAAATGGTTAGAAAGTCATAGAATGAAGAAAGAAGTCTGCATGACTTTTATCTGTTTAACAGTTCACAGCTTGATTGCACCCACAGTTTCAATGGAGTTTTATGACTGAAATGTTGTCAGATATGAAATTTTATTTCCAGCAGTCTATAGCCTGTTGAGCTACGTCACACGGTTAGAAAGTTATGGAATAAAGAAAGAAGTCTGTATGAAATTTAATATTCATATGTTCAAACATTGATTGCAGCCACAGTTTTGAATAGAGTTTGCTTTGACTGAAATGTCATCAGTTATGACAATAAGTTTTGTTTCCAACGGTATATCGCCTGTTGAGCTACGTCAATCGGTTAGAAAGTCATAGAATGAAGAAAGAAGTCTGCATGACTTTTATCGGTTTAACAGTTCACCCACAGCTTCAATGGAGTTTTATGACTGAAATGTCGTCAGATATGAAATTTTATTTCCAGCAGTATATAGCCTGCTGAGCTACGTCACACGGTTAGAAAGTTATGGAATAAAGAAAGAAGTCTGTATGAAATTTAATATTCATATGTTCAAATCTTGATTGCAGCCACAGTTTTCAATAGAGTTTGTTTTGACTGAAATGTCGTCAGTTATGACAATAAGTTTTATTTCCAGCAGTCTATAGCCTGTTGAGCTACGTCACACGGTTAGAAAGTTATGGAATAAAGAAAGAAGTCTGCATGACTTTTAACTGTTTAATTGTTCAAACCTTGATTTCACCCACAGTTTAAGATGGAGTTTTATGACTGAAATGTCGTTAGATATGAAATTTTATTTCCAGCAGTATATAGCCTGTTGAGCTACGTCAAACGGTTAGAAAGTTATGGAATAAAGAAAGAAGTCTGCATGACTTTTAACTGTTTAATTGTTCAAACCTTGATTTCACCCACAGCTTAAAATTGAGTTTTATGACTGAAATGTCGTCAGTTATGACAATAAGTTTTGTTTCCAACGGTATATCACCTTTTGAGCTACGTCAAATGGTTAGAAAGTCATAGAATGAAGAAAGAAGTCTGCATGACTTTTATCTGTTTAACAGTTCACAGCTTGATTGCACCCACAGTTTCAATGGAGTTTTATGACTGAAATGTTGTCAGATATGAAATTTTATTTCCAGCAGTCTATAGCCTGTTGAGCTACGTCACACGGTTAGAAAGTTATGGAATAAAGAAAGAAGTCTGTATGAAATTTAATATTCATATGTTCAAACATTGATTGCAGCCACAGTTTTGAATAGAGTTTGCTTTGACTGAAATGTCATCAGTTATGACAATAAGTTTTGTTTCCAACGGTATATCGCCTGTTGAGCTACGTCAAACGGTTAGAAAGTCATAGAATGAAGAAAGAAGTCTGCATGACGTTTAAGTGTTTAACAGTTCACACCTTGATTTCACCCACAGTTTTCAATGGAGTTTTATGGTTGAAATGTCAGATATGAAATTTTATTTCCAGCAGTATATAGCCTGTTGAGCTACGCCAAACGGTTAGAAAGTTATGGAATAAAGAAAGAAGTCTTTATGAAATTTAATATCCATATGTTCAAACATTGATTGCAGCCACAGTTTTGAATAGAGTTTGCTTTGACTGAAGTGTCATCAGTTATGACAATAAGTTTTGTTTCCAACGGTATATCGCCTGTTGAGCTACGTCAAACGGTTAGAAAGTCATAGAATGAAGAAATAAGTCTGCATGACTTTGAACTGTTTAATTGTTCAAACCTTTTTTCACGCACAGTTTAAGATGGAGTTTTATGACTGAAATGTCGTCAGTTATGACAATAAGTTTTGTTTCCAACGGTATATCGCCTTTTGAGCTACGTCAAACGGTTAGAAAGTCATAGAATGAAGAAAGAAGTCTGCATGACTTTTATCGGTTTAACAGTTCACCCACAGTTTCAATGGAGTTTTATGACTGAAATGTCGTCAGATATGAAATTTTATTTTTAGCAGTATATAGCCTGCTGAGCTACGTCACACGGTTAGAAAGTTATGGAATAAAGAAAGAAGTCTGTATGAAATTTAATATTCATATGTTCAAATCTTGATTGCAGCCACAGTTTTCAATAGAGTTTGTTTTGACTGAAATGTCATCAGTTATGACAATAAGTTTTGTTTCCAACGGTATATCGTCTGTTGAGCTACGTCAAACGGTTAGAAAGTCATAGAATGAAGAAATAAGTCTGCATGACTTTGAACTGTTTAATTGTTCAAACCTTTTTTCACGCACAGTTTAAGATGGAGTTTTATGACTGAAATGTCGTCAGTTATGACAATAAGTTTTGTTTCCAACGGTATATCGCCTTTTGAGCTACGTCAAACGGTTAGAAAGTCATAGAATGAAGAAAGAAGTCTGCATGACTTTTATCGGTTTAACAGTTCACCCACAGTTTCAATGGAGTTTTATGACTGAAATGTCGTCAGATATGAAATTTTATTTTTAGCAGTATATAGCCTGCTGAGCTACGTCACACGGTTAGAAAGTTATGGAATAAAGAAAGAAGTCTGTATGAAATTTAATATTCATATGTTCAAACATTGATTGCAGCCACAGCTTTCAATAGAGTTGGTTTTGACTGAAATGTCGTCAGATATATCAAAGAGTGTCCTTTCCAACGGTATATTACCTGTTGAGCTACGTCAAACGGTTAGAAAGTTATGGATTAAAGAAAGAAGTTTGCATGACTTTTAACTGTTTAATTGTTCAAAGCTTGATTTCACCCACAGTTTAAGATGGAGTTTTATGACTGAAATGTCGTTAGATATGAAATTTTGTTTCCAGCAGTATATAGCCTGTTGTGCTACGTCAAACGGTTAGAAAGTTATGGAATAAAGAAAGAAGTCTGTATGAAATTTAACATTCGTATGTTCAAATCTTGATTGCAGCCACAGTTTTCAATAGAGTTTGTTTTGACTGAAATGTCGTCAGTTATGACAATAAGTTTTGTTTCCAACGGTATATCGCCTGTTGAGCTACATTCATATATTCAAATCTTGATTGCAGCCACAGTTTTCAATAGAGTTTGTTTTGACTGAAATGTCGTCAGTTATGACAATAAGTTTTGTTTCCAATGGTATATCGCCTGTTGAGCTACGTCAAACGGTAAGAAAGTTATGGAATAAAGAAAGAAGTCTGCATGACTTTCAACTGTTCAATTGTTCAAACCTTGATTTCACCCACAGCTTAAAATGGAGTTTTATGACAATAAGTTTTGTTTCCAACGGTATATCGCCTGTTGAGCTACGTCACACGGTTAGAAAGTTATGGAATAAAGAAAGAAGTCTGTATGAAATTTAACATTCATGTGTTCAAACCTTGATTGCAGCCACAGTTTTGAATAGAGTTTGTTTTGACTGAAATGTCATCAGTTATGACAATAAGTTTTGATCCAACGGTATATCGCCTGTTGAGCTACGTACGGTTAGAAAGTTATGGAATAAAGAAAGAAGTCTGTATGAAATTTAACATTCATGTGTTCAAACCTTGATTGCAGCCACAGTTTTGAATAGAGTTTGTTTTGACTGAAATGTCATCAGTTATGACAATAAGTTTTGTTTCCAACGGTATATCGCCTGTTGAGCTACGTCAAACGGTTAGAAAGTCATAGAATGAAGAAAGAAGTCTGCATGACTTTTAACTGTTTAATTGTTCAAACCTTGATTTCACCCACAGTTTAAGATGGAGTTTTATGACTGAAATGTCGTTAGATATGAAATTTTATTTCCAGCAGTATATAGCCTGTTGAGCTACGTCAAACGGTTAGAAAGTTATGGAATAAAGAAAGAAGTCTGTATGAAATTTGACATTCATGTGTTCAAACCTTGATTGCAGCCACAGTTTTGAATAGAGTTTGTTTTGACTGAAATGTCATCAGTTATGACAATAAGTTTTGTTTCCAACGGTATATCGCCTGTTGAGCTACGTCAAACGGTTAGAAAGTCTGCATGACTTTTAACTGTTTAATTGTTCAAACCTTGATTTCACCCACAGTTTAAGATGGAGTTTTATGACTGAAATGTCGTTAGATATGAAATTTTATTTCCAGCAGTATATAGCCTGTTGAGCTACGTCAAACGGTTAGAAAGTTATGGAATAAAGAAAGAAGTCTGTATGAAATTTAACATTCATGTGTTCAAACCTTGATTGCAGCCACAGTTTTGAATAGAGTTTGTTTTGACTGAAATGTCATCAGTTATGACAATAAGTTTTGTTTCCAACGGTATATCGCCTTTTGAGCTACGTCAAACGGTTAGAAAGTCATAGAATGAAGAAAGAAGTCTGCATGACTTTTATCGGTTTAACAGTTCACCCACAGTTTCAATGGAGTTTTATGACTGAAATGTCGTCAGATATGAAATTTTATTTCCAGCAGTATATAGCCTGCTGAGCTACGTCACACGGTTAGAAAGTTATGGAATAAAGAAAGAAGTCTGTATGAAATTTAATATTCATATGTTCAAACATTGATTGCAGCCACAGCTTACAATAGAGTTGGTTTTGACTGAAATGTCGTCAGATATAACAAAGAGTGTCCTTTCCAACGGTATATCGCCTGTTGAGCTACGTCGTTTAAGTGTTTAACAGTTCACACCTTGATTTCACCCACAGTTTTCAATGGAGTTTTATGGTTGAAATGTCAGATATGAAATTTTATTTCCAGCAGTATATAGCCTGTTGAGCTACGTCAAACGGTTAGAAAGTTATGGAATAAAGAAAGAAGTCTGCATGACTTTTAACTGTTTAATTGTTCAAACCTTGATTTCACCCACAGTTTAAGATGGAGTTTTATGACTGAAATGTCGTTAGATATGAAATTTTATTTCCAGCAGTATATAGCCTGTTGAGCTACGTCAAACGGTTAGAAAGTTATGGAATAAAGAAAGAAGTCTGCATGACTTTTAACTGTTTAATTGTTCAAACCTTGATTTCACCCACAGTTTCAATGGAGTTTTATGACTGAAATGTCGTCAGATATGAAATTTTATTTCCAGCAGTATATAGCCTGTTGAGCTACGTCAAACGGTTAGAAAGTTATGGAATAAAGAAAGAAGTCTGTATGAAATTTAACATTCATGTGTTCAAACCTTGATTGCAGCCACAGTTTTGAATAGAGTTTGTTTTGACTGAAATGTCATCAGTTATGACAATAAGTTTTGTTTCCAACGGTATATCGCCTGTTGAGCTACGTCAAACGGTTAGAAAGTCACAGAATGAAGAAAGAAGTCTGCATGACTTTTAACTGTTTAATTGTTCAAACCTTGATTTCACCCACAGTTTAAGATGGAGTTTTATGACTGAAATGTCGTTAGATATGAAATTTTATTTCCAGCAGTATATAGCCTGTTGAGCTACGTCAAACGGTTAGAAAGTTATGGAATAAAGAAAGAAGTCTGTATGAAATTTAACATTCATGTGTTCAAACCTTGATTGCAGCCACAGTTTTGAATAGAGTTTGTTTTGACTGAAATGTCATCAGTTATGACAATAAGTTTTGTTTCCAACGGTATATCGTCTTTTGAGCTACGTCAAACGGTTAGAAAGTCATAGAATGAAGAAAGAAGTCTGCATGACTTTTATCGGTTTAACAGTTCACCCACAGTTTCAATGGAGTTTTATGACTGAAATGTCGTCAGATATGAAATTTTATTTCCAGCAGTATATAGCCTGCTGAGCTACGTCACACGGTTAGAAAGTTATGGAATAAAGAAAGAAGTCTGTATGAAATTTAATATTCATATGTTCAAACATTGATTGCAGCCACAGCTTTCAATAGAGTTGGTTTTGACTGAAATGTCGTCAGATATAACAAAGAGCGTCCTTTCCAACGGTATATCGCCTGTTGAGCTACGTCAAACGGTTAGAAAGTTATAGAATGAAGAAAGAAATCTGCATGACGTTTAAGTGTTTAACAGTTCACACCTTGATTTCACCCACAGTTTTCAATGGAGTTTTATGGTTGAAATGTCAGATATGAAATTTTATTTCCAGCAGTATATAGCCTGTTGAGCTACGTCAAACGGTTAGAAAGTTATGGAATAAAGAAAGAAGTCTGCATGACTTTTAACTGTTTAATTGTTCAAACCTTGATTTCACCCACAGTTTAAGATGGAGTTTTATGACTGAAATGTCGTTAGATATGAAATTTTATTTCCAGCAGTATATAGCCTGATGAGCTACGTCAAACGGTTAGAAAGTTATGGAATAAAGAAAGAAGTATGTATGACTGAAATGTCGTCAGATATGAAATTTTATTTCCAGCAGTATTCATATGTTCAAACCTTGATTGCAGCCACAGCTTTCAATAGAGTTTGTTTTGACTGAAATGTGGTCAGATATAACAAAGAGTGTTTTTCCAACCGTATATTACCTGTTGAGCTACGTCAAACGGTTAGAAAGTTATGGATTAAAGAAAGAAGTTTGAATGACTTAACTGTTTAATTGTTCAAAGCTTGATTTCACCCACAGTTTAAGATGGAGTTTTATGACTGAAATGTTGTCAGATATGAAATTTTATTTCCAGCAGTCTATAGCCTGTTGAGCTACGTCACACGGTTAGAAAGTTATGGAATAAAGAAAGAAGTCTATATGAAATTTAACATTCATGTGTTCAAACCTTGATTGCAGCCACAGTTTTGAATAGAGTTTGTTTTGACTGCAATGTCATCAGTTATGACAATAAGTTTTGTTTCCAACGGTATATCGCCTGTTGAGCTACGGCAAACGGTTAGAAAGTCATAGAATGAAGAAAGAAGTCTGCATGACTTTTAACTGTTTAATTGTTCAAACCTTGATTTCACCCACAGTTTAAGATGGAGTTTTATGACTGAAATGTCGTCAGTTATGACAATAAGTTTTGTTTCCAACGGTATATCGCCTTTTGAGCTACGTCAAACGGTTAGAAAGTCATAGAATGAAGAAAGAAGTCTGCATGACTTTTATCGGTTTAACAGTTCACCCACAGTTTCAATGGAGTTTTATGACTGAAATGTCGTCAGATATGAAATTTTATTTCCAGCAGTATATAGCCTGCTGAGCTACGTCACACGGTTAGAAAGTTATGGAATAAAGAAAGAAGTCTGTATGAAATTTAATATTCATATGTTCAAACATTGATTGCAGCCACAGCTTACAATAGAGTTGGTTTTGACTGAAATGTCGTCAGATATAACAAAGAGTGTCCTTTCCAACGGTATATCGCCTGTTGAGCTACGTCAAACGGTTAGAAAGTTATAGAATGAAGAAAGAAGTCTGCATGACGTTTAAGTGTTTAACAGTTCACACCTTGATTTCACCCACAGTTTTCAATGGAGTTTTATGGTTGAAATGTCAGATATGAAATTTTATTTCCAGCAGTATATAGCCTGTTGAGCTACGTCAAACGGTTAGAAAGTTATGGAATAAAGAAAGAAGTCTGCATGACTTTTAACTGTTTAATTGTTCAAACCTTGATTTCACCCACAGTTTAAGATGGAGTTTTATGACTGAAATGTCGTCAGATATAACAAAGAGTGTCCTTTCCAACGGTATATCGCCTGTTGAGCTACGTCGTTTAAGTGTTTAACAGTTCACACCTTGATTTCACCCACAGTTTTCAATGGAGTTTTATGGTTGAAATGTCAGATATGAAATTTTATTTCCAGCAGTATATAGCCTGTTGAGCTACGTCAAACGGTTAGAAAGTTATGGAATAAAGAAAGAAGTCTGCATGACTTTTAACTGTTTAATTGTTCAAACCTTGATTTCACCCACAGTTTAAGATGGAGTTTTATGACTGAAATGTCGTTAGATATGAAATTTTATTTCCAGCAGTATATAGCCTGTTGAGCTACGTCAAACGGTTAGAAAGTTATGGAATAAAGAAAGAAGTCTGCATGACTTTTAACTGTTTAATTGTTCAAACCTTGATTTCACCCACAGTTTCAATGGAGTTTTATGACTGAAATGTCGTCAGATATGAAATTTTATTTCCAGCAGTATATAGCCTGTTGAGCTACGTCAAACGGTTAGAAAGTTATGGAATAAAGAAAGAAGTCTGTATGAAATTTAACATTCATGTGTTCAAACCTTGATTGCAGCCACAGTTTTGAATAGAGTTTGTTTTGACTGAAATGTCATCAGTTATGACAATAAGTTTTGTTTCCAACGGTATATCGCCTGTTGAGCTACGTCAAACGGTTAGAAAGTCACAGAATGAAGAAAGAAGTCTGCATGACTTTTAACTGTTTAATTGTTCAAACCTTGATTTCACCCACAGTTTAAGATGGAGTTTTATGACTGAAATGTCGTTAGATATGAAATTTTATTTCCAGCAGTATATAGCCTGTTGAGCTACGTCAAACGGTTAGAAAGTTATGGAATAAAGAAAGAAGTCTGTATGAAATTTAACATTCATGTGTTCAAACCTTGATTGCAGCCACAGTTTTGAATAGAGTTTGTTTTGACTGAAATGTCATCAGTTATGACAATAAGTTTTGTTTCCAACGGTATATCGTCTTTTGAGCTACGTCAAACGGTTAGAAAGTCATAGAATGAAGAAAGAAGTCTGCATGACTTTTATCGGTTTAACAGTTCACCCACAGTTTCAATGGAGTTTTATGACTGAAATGTCGTCAGATATGAAATTTTATTTCCAGCAGTATATAGCCTGCTGAGCTACGTCACACGGTTAGAAAGTTATGGAATAAAGAAAGAAGTCTGTATGAAATTTAATATTCATATGTTCAAACATTGATTGCAGCCACAGCTTTCAATAGAGTTGGTTTTGACTGAAATGTCGTCAGATATAACAAAGAGCGTCCTTTCCAACGGTATATCGCCTGTTGAGCTACGTCAAACGGTTAGAAAGTTATAGAATGAAGAAAGAAATCTGCATGACGTTTAAGTGTTTAACAGTTCACACCTTGATTTCACCCACAGTTTTCAATGGAGTTTTATGGTTGAAATGTCAGATATGAAATTTTATTTCCAGCAGTATATAGCCTGTTGAGCTACGTCAAACGGTTAGAAAGTTATGGAATAAAGAAAGAAGTCTGCATGACTTTTAACTGTTTAATTGTTCAAACCTTGATTTCACCCACAGTTTAAGATGGAGTTTTATGACTGAAATGTCGTTAGATATGAAATTTTATTTCCAGCAGTATATAGCCTGATGAGCTACGTCAAACGGTTAGAAAGTTATGGAATAAAGAAAGAAGTATGTATGACTGAAATGTCGTCAGATATGAAATTTTATTTCCAGCAGTATTCATATGTTCAAACCTTGATTGCAGCCACAGCTTTCAATAGAGTTTGTTTTGACTGAAATGTGGTCAGATATAACAAAGAGTGTTTTTCCAACCGTATATTACCTGTTGAGCTACGTCAAACGGTTAGAAAGTTATGGATTAAAGAAAGAAGTTTGAATGACTTAACTGTTTAATTGTTCAAAGCTTGATTTCACCCACAGTTTAAGATGGAGTTTTATGACTGAAATGTTGTCAGATATGAAATTTTATTTCCAGCAGTCTATAGCCTGTTGAGCTACGTCACACGGTTAGAAAGTTATGGAATAAAGAAAGAAGTCTATATGAAATTTAACATTCATGTGTTCAAACCTTGATTGCAGCCACAGTTTTGAATAGAGTTTGTTTTGACTGCAATGTCATCAGTTATGACAATAAGTTTTGTTTCCAACGGTATATCGCCTGTTGAGCTACGGCAAACGGTTAGAAAGTCATAGAATGAAGAAAGAAGTCTGCATGACTTTTAACTGTTTAATTGTTCAAACCTTGATTTCACCCACAGTTTAAGATGGAGTTTTATGACTGAAATGTCGTCAGTTATGACAATAAGTTTTGTTTCCAACGGTATATCGCCTTTTGAGCTACGTCAAACGGTTAGAAAGTCATAGAATGAAGAAAGAAGTCTGCATGACTTTTATCGGTTTAACAGTTCACCCACAGTTTCAATGGAGTTTTATGACTGAAATGTCGTCAGATATGAAATTTTATTTCCAGCAGTATATAGCCTGCTGAGCTACGTCACACGGTTAGAAAGTTATGGAATAAAGAAAGAAGTCTGTATGAAATTTAATATTCATATGTTCAAACATTGATTGCAGCCACAGCTTACAATAGAGTTGGTTTTGACTGAAATGTCGTCAGATATAACAAAGAGTGTCCTTTCCAACGGTATATCGCCTGTTGAGCTACGTCAAACGGTTAGAAAGTTATAGAATGAAGAAAGAAGTCTGCATGACGTTTAAGTGTTTAACAGTTCACACCTTGATTTCACCCACAGTTTTCAATGGAGTTTTATGGTTGAAATGTCAGATATGAAATTTTATTTCCAGCAGTATATAGCCTGTTGAGCTACGTCAAACGGTTAGAAAGTTATGGAATAAAGAAAGAAGTCTGCATGACTTTTAACTGTTTAATTGTTCAAACCTTGATTTCACCCACAGTTTAAGATGGAGTTTTATGACTGAAATGTCGTTAGATATGAAATTTTATTTCCAGCAGTATATAGCCTGTTGAGCTACGTCAAACGGTTAGAAAGTTATGGAATAAAGAAAGAAGTCTGTATGAAATTTAACATTCATGTGTTCAAACCTTGATTGCAGCCACAGTTTTGAATAGAGTTTGTTTTGACTGAAATGTCATCAGTTATGACAATAAGTTTTGTTTCCAACGGTATATCGCCTGTTGAGCTACGTCAAACGGTTAGAAAGTCACAGAATGAAGAAAGAAGTCTGCATGACTTTTAACTGTTTAATTGTTCAAACCTTGATTTCACCCACAGTTTAAGATGGAGTTTTATGACTGAAATGTCGTTAGATATGAAATTTTATTTCCAGCAGTATATAGCCTGTTGAGCTACGTCAAACGGTTAGAAAGTTATGGAATAAAGAAAGAAGTCTGTATGAAATTTAACATTCATGTGTTCAAACCTTGATTGCAGCCACAGTTTTGAATAGAGTTTGTTTTGACTGAAATGTCATCAGTTATGACAATAAGTTTTGTTTCCAACGGTATATCGTCTTTTGAGCTACGTCAAACGGTTAGAAAGTCATAGAATGAAGAAAGAAGTCTGCATGACTTTTATCGGTTTAACAGTTCACCCACAGTTTCAATGGAGTTTTATGACTGAAATGTCGTCAGATATGAAATTTTATTTCCAGCAGTATATAGCCTGCTGAGCTACGTCACACGGTTAGAAAGTTATGGAATAAAGAAAGAAGTCTGTATGAAATTTAATATTCATATGTTCAAACATTGATTGCAGCCACAGCTTTCAATAGAGTTGGTTTTGACTGAAATGTCGTCAGATATAACAAAGAGTGTCCTTTCCAACGGTATATCGCCTGTTGAGCTACGTCAAACGGTTAGAAAGTTATAGAATGAAGAAAGAAATCTGCATGACGTTTAAGTGTTTAACAGTTCACACCTTGATTTCACCCACAGTTTTCAATGGAGTTTTATGGTTGAAATGTCAGATATGAAATTTTATTTCCAGCAGTATATAGCCTGTTGAGCTACGTCAAACGGTTAGAAAGTTATGGAATAAAGAAAGAAGTCTGCATGACTTTTAACTGTTTAATTGTTCAAACCTTGATTTCACCCACAGTTTAAGATGGAGTTTTATGACAGAAATGTCGTTAGATATGAAATTTTATTTCCAGCAGTATATAGCCTGATGAGCTACGTCAAACGGTTAGAAAGTTATGGAATAAAGAAAGAAGTATGTATGACTGAAATGTCGTCAGATATGAAATTTTATTTCCAGCAGTATTCATATGTTCAAACCTTGATTGCAGCCACAGCTTTCAATAGAGTTTGTTTTGACTGAAATGTGGTCAGATATAACAAAGAGTGTTTTTCCAACCGTATATTACCTGTTGAGCTACGTCAAACGGTTAGAAAGTTATGGATTAAAGAAAGAAGTTTGAATGACTTAACTGTTTAATTGTTCAAAGCTTGATTTCACCCACAGTTTAAGATGGAGTTTTATGACTGAAATGTTGTCAGATATGAAATTTTATTTCCAGCAGTCTATAGCCTGTTGAGCTACGTCACACGGTTAGAAAGTTATGGAATAAAGAAAGAAGTCTGTATGAAATTTAACATTCATGTGTTCAAACCTTGATTGCAGCCACAGTTTTGAATAGAGTTTGTTTTGACTGCAATGTCATCAGTTATGACAATAAGTTTTGTTTCCAACGGTATATCGCCTGTTGAGCTACGTCAAACGGTTAGAAAGTCATAGAATGAAGAAAGAAGTCTGCATGACTTTTAACTGTTTAATTGTTCAAACCTTGATTTCACCCACAGTTTAAGATGGAGTTTTATGACTGAAATGTCGTCAGTTATGACAATAAGTTTTGTTTCCAACGGTATATCGCCTTTTGAGCTACGTCAAACGGTTAGAAAGTCATAGAATGAAGAAAGAAGTCTGCATGACTTTTATCGGTTTAACAGTTCACCCACAGTTTCAATGGAGTTTTATGACTGAAATGTCGTCAGATATGAAATTTTATTTCCAGCAGTATATAGCCTGCTGAGCTACGTCACACGGTTAGAAAGTTATGGAATAAAGAAAGAAGTCTGTATGAAATTTAATATTCATATGTTCAAACATTGATTGCAGCCACAGCTTTCAATAGAGTTGGTTTTGACTGAAATGTCGTCAGATATAACAAAGAGTGTCCTTTCCAACGGTATATCGCCTGTTGAGCTACGTCAAACGGTTAGAAAGTTATAGAATGAAGAAAGAAGTCTGCATGACGTTTAAGTGTTTAACAGTTCACACCTTGATTTCACCCACAGTTTTCAATGGAGTTTTATGGTTGAAATGTCAGATATGAAATTTTATTTCCAGCAGTATATAGCCTGTTGAGCTACGTCAAACGGTTAGAAAGTTATGGAATAAAGAAAGAAGTCTGCATGACTTTTAACTGTTTAATTGTTCAAACCTTGATTTCACCCACAGTTTAAGATGGAGTTTTATGACTGAAATGTCGTTAGATATGAAATTTTATTTCCAGCAGTATATAGCCTGTTGAGCTACGTCAAACGGTTAGAAAGTTATGGAATAAAGAAAGAAGTATGTATGACTGAAATGTCGTCAGATATGAAATTTTATTTCCAGCAGTATTCATATGTTCAAACCTTGATTGCAGCCACAGCTTTCAGTTGAGTTTGTTTTGACTGAAATGTGGTCAGATATAACAAAGAGTGTTTTTCCAACCGTATATTACCTGTTGAGCTACGTCAAACGGTTAGAAAGTTATGGATTAAAGAAAGAAGTTTGAATGACTTAACTGTTTAATTGTTCAAAGCTTGATTTCACCCACAGTTTAAGATGGAGTTTTATGACTGAAATGTTGTCAGATATGAAATTTTATTTCCAGCAGTCTATAGCCTGTTGAGCTACGTCACACGGTTAGAAAGTTATGGAATAAAGAAAGAAGTCTGTATGAAATTTAACATTCATGTGTTCAAACCTTGATTGCAGCCACAGTTTTGAATAGAGTTTGTTTTGACTGAAATGTCATCAGTTATGACAATAAGTTTTGTTTCCAACGGTATATCGCCTGTTGAGCTACGTCAAACGGTTAGAAAGTCATAGAATGAAGAAAGAAGTCTGCATGACTTTTAACTGTTTAATTGTTCAAACCTTGATTTCACCCACAGTTTAAGATGGAGTTTTATGACTGAAATGTCGTCAGTTATGACAATAAGTTTTGTTTCCAACGGTATATCGCCTTTTGAGCTACGTCAAACGGTTAGAAAGTCATAGAATGAAGAAAGAAGTCTGCATGACTTTTATCGGTTTAACAGTTCACCCACAGTTTCAATGGAGTTTTATGACTGAAATGTCGTCAGATATGAAATTTTATTTCCAGCAGTATATAGCCTGTTGAGCTACGTCACACGGTTAGAAAGTTATGGAATAAAGAAAGAAGTCTGTATGAAATTTAATATTCATATGTTCAAACATTGATTGCAGCCACAGCTTTCAATAGAGTTGGTTTTGACTGAAATGTCGTCAGATATAACAAAGAGTGTCCTTTCCAACGGTATATCGCCTGTTGAGCTACGTCAAACGGTTAGAAAGTTATAGAATGAAGAAAGAAGTCTGCATGACGTTTAAGTGTTTAACAGTTCACACCTTGATTTCACCCACAGTTTTCAATGGAGTTTTATGGTTGAAATGTCAGATATGAAATTTTATTTCCAGCAGTATATAGCCTGTTGAGCTACGTCAAACGGTTAGAAAGTTATGGAATAAAGAAAGAAGTCTGCATGACTTTTAACTGTTTAATTGTTCAAACCTTGATTTCACCCACAGTTTAAGATGGAGTTTTATGACTGAAATGTCGTTAGATATGAAATTTTATTTCCAGCAGTATATAGCCTGTTGAGCTACGTCAAACGGTTAGAAAGTTATGGAATAAAGAAAGAAGTCTGCATGACTTTTAACTGTTTAATTGTTCAAACCTTGATTTCACCCACAGCTTAAAATGGAGTTTTATGACTGAAATGTCGTCAGTTATGACAGTAAGTTTTGTTTCCAACGGTATATCACCTTTTGAGCTACGTCAAATGGTTAGAAAGTCATAGAATGAAGAAAGAAGTCTGCATGACTTTTATCTGTTTAACAGTTCACAGCTTGATTGCACCCACAGTTTCAATGGAGTTTTATGACTGAAATGTTGTCAGATATGAAATTTTATTTCCAGCAGTCTATAGCCTGTTGAGCTACGTCACACGGTTAGAAAGTTATGGAATAAAGAAAGAAGTCTGTATGAAATTTAATATTCATATGTTCAAACATTGATTGCAGCCACAGTTTTGAATAGAGTTTGCTTTGACTGAAATGTCATCAGTTATGACAATAAGTTTTGTTTCCAACGGTATATCGCCTGTTGAGCTACGTCAAACGGTTAGAAAGTCATAGAATGAAGAAAGAAGTCTGCATGACTTTTATCGGTTTAACAGTTCACCCACAGCTTCAATGGAGTTTTATGACTGAAATGTCGTCAGATATGAAATTTTATTTCCAGGAGTATATAGCCTGCTGAGCTACGTCACACGGTTAGAAAGTTATGGAATAAAGAAAGAAGTCTGTATGAAATTTAATATTCATATGTTCAAATCTTGATTGCAGCCACAGTTTTCAATAGAGTTTGTTTTGACTGAAATGTCGTCAGTTATTACAATAAGTTTTATTTCCAGCAGTCTATAGCCTGTTGAGCTACGTCACACGGTTAGAAAGTTATGGAATAAAGAAAGAAGTCTGTATGAAATTTAACATTCATGTGTTCAAACCTTGATTGCAGCCACAGTTTTGAATAGAGTTTGTTTTGACTGAAATGTCATCAGTTATGACAATAAGTTTTGTTTCCAACGGTATATCGCCTGTTGAGCTACGTCAAACGGTTAGAAAGTCATAGAATGAAGAAAGAAGTCTGCATGACTTTTAACTGTTTAATTGTTCAAACCTTTTTTCACCCACAGTTTAAGATGGAGTTTTATGACTGAAATGTCGTCAGTTATGACAATAAGTTTTGTTTCCAACGGTATATCGCCTTTTGAGCTACGTCAAACGGTTAGAAAGTCATAGAATCAAGAAAGAAGTCTGCATGACTTTTATCGGTTTAACAGTTCACCCACAGTTTCAATGGAGTTTTATGACTGAAATGTCGTCAGATATGAAATTTTATTTCCAGCAGTATATAGCCTGCTGACCTACGTCACACGGTTAGAAAGTTATGGAATAAAGAAAGAAGTCTGTATGAAATTTAATATTCATATGTTCAAACATTGATTGCAGCCACAGCTTTCAATAGAGTTGGTTTTGACTGAAATGTCGTCAGATATAACAAAGAGTGTCCTTTCCAACCGTATATTACCTGTTGAGCTACGTCAAACGGTTAGAAAGTTATGGATTAAAGAAAGAAGTTTGCATGACTTTTAACTGTTTAATTGTTCAAAGCTTGATTTCACCCACAGTTTAAGATGGAGTTTTATGACTGAAATGTCGTTAGATATGAAATTTTGTTTCCAGCAGTATATAGCCTGTTGTGCTACGTCAAACGGTTAGAAAGTTATGGAATAAAGAAAGAAGTCTGTATGACTGAAATGTCGTCAGATATGAAATTTTATTTCCAGCAGTATTCATATGTTCAAACCTTGATTGCAGCCACAGCTTTCAATAGAGTTTTTTTTGACTGAAATGTGGTCAGATATAACAAAGAGTGTTTTTCCAACCGTATATTACCTGTTGAGCTACGTCAAACGGTTAGAAAGTTATGGATTAAAGAAAGAAGTTTGCATGACTTTTAACTGTTTAATTGTTCAAAGCTTGATTTCACAGTTTAAGATGGAGTTTTATGACTGAAATGTCGTTAGATATGAAATTTTGTTTCCAGCAGTATATAGCCTGTTGTGCTACGTCAAACGGTTAGAAAGTTATGGAATAAAGAAAGAAGTCTGTATGACTGAAATGTCGTCAGATATGAAATTTTATTTCCAGCAGTATTCATATGTTCAAACCTTGATTGCAGCCACAGCTTTCAATAGAGTTGGTTTTGACTGAAATGTGGTCAGATATAACAAAGAGTGTCCTTTCCAACCGTATATTACCTGTTGAGCTACGTCAAACGGTTAGAAAGTTATGGATTAAAGAAAGAAGTCTGCATGACTTTTATCGGTTTAACAGTTCACCCACAGTTTCAATGGAGTTTTATGACTGAAATGTCGTCAGATATGAAATTTTATTTCCAGCAGTATATAGCCTGTTGAGCTACGTCAAACGGTTAGAAAGTTATGGAATAAAGAAAGAAGTCTGCATGACTTTCAACTGTTTAATTGTTCAAACCTTGATTTCACCCACAGCTTAAAATGGAGTTTTATGACAATAAGTTTTGTTTCCAACGGTATATCGCCTGTTGAGCTACGTCACACGGTTAGTAAGTTATGGAATAAAGAAAGAAGTCTGTATGAAATTTAACATTCATGTGTTCAAACCTTGATTGCAGCCACAGTTTTGAATAGAGTTTGTTTTGACTGAAATGTCATCAGTTATGACAATAAGTTTTGATCCAACGGTATATCGCCTGTTGAGCTACGTACGGTTAGAAAGTTATGGAATAAAGAAAGAAGTCTGCATGACTTTTAACTGTTTAATTGTTCAAACCTTGATTTCACTCACAGTTTCAATGGAGTTTTATGACTGAAATGTTGTCAGATATGAAATTTTATTTCCAGCAGTCTATAGCCTGTTGAGCTACGTCACACGGTTAGAAAGTTATGGAATAAAGAAAGAAGTCTGTATGAAATTTAATATTCATATGTTCAAACATTGATTGCAGCCACAGTTTTGAATAGAGTTTGCTTTGACTGAAATGTCATCAGTTATGACAATAAGATTTGTTTCCAACGGTATATCGCCTGTTGAGCTACGTCAAACGGTTAGAAAGTCATAGAATAAAGAAAGAAGTTTGCATGACTTTTATCGGTTTAACAGTTCACGCACAGTTTCAATGGAGTTTTATGACTGAAATGTCGTCAGATATGAAATTTTATTTCCAGCAGTATATAGCCTGCTGAGCTACGTCACACGGTTAGAAAGTTATGGAATAAAGAAAGAAGTCTGTATGAAATTTAATATTCATATTTTCAAACATTGATTGCAGCCACAGTTTTCAATAGAGTTTGTTTTGACTGAAATGTCATCAGTTATGACAATAAGTTTTGTTTCCAACGGTATATCGCCTGTTGAGCTACGTCAAACGGTTAGAAAGTCATAGAATGAAGAAAGAAGTCTGCATGACTTTTATCTGTTTAACAGTTCACAGCTTGATTGCACCCACAGTTTCAATGGAGTTTTATGACTGAAATGTTGTCAGATATGAAATTTTATTTCCAGCAGTCTATAGCCTGTTGAGCTACGTCACACGGTTAGAAAGTTATGGAATAAAGAAAGAAGTCTGTATGAAATTTAATATTCATATGTTCAAACATTGATTGCAGCCACAGTTTTGAATAGAGTTTGCTTTGACTGAAATGTCATCAGTTATGACAATAAGATTTGTTTCCAACGGTATATCGCCTGTTGAGCTACGTCAAACGGTTAGAAAGTCATAGAATGAAGAAAGAAGTTTGCATGACTTTTATCGGTTTAACAGTTCACGCACAGTTTCAATGGAGTTTTATGACTGAAATGTCGTCAGATATGAAATTTTATTTCCAGCAGTATATAGCCTGCTGAGCTACGTCACACGGTTAGAAAGTTATGGAATAAAGAAAGAAGTCTGTATGAAATTTAATATTCATATTTTCAAACATTGATTGCAGCCACAGTTTTCAATAGAGTTTGTTTTGACTGAAATGTCATCAGTTATGACAATAAGTTTTGTTTCCAACGGTATATCGCCTGTTCAGCTACGTCAAACGGTTAGAAAGTCATAGAATGAAGAAAGAAGTTTGCATGACTTTTATCGGTTTAACAGTTCACGCACAGTTTCAATGGAGTTTTATGACTGAAATGTCGTCAGATATGAAATTTTATTTCCAGCAGTATATAGCCTGCTGAGCTACGTCAAACGGTTAGAAAGTTATGGAATAAAGAAAGAAGTCTGCATGACTTTTAACTGTTTAATTGTTCAAACCTTGATTTCACCCACAGCTTAAAATGGAGTTTTATGACTGAAATGTCGTCAGTTATGACAATAAGTTTTATTTCCAGCAGTCTATATCCTGTTGAGCTACGTCACACGGTTAGAAAGTTTTGGAATAAAGAAAGAAGTCTGTATGAAATTTAACATTCATGTGTTCAAACCTTGATTGCAGCCACAGTTTTGAATAGAGTTTGTTTTGACTGAAATGTCATCAGTTATGACAATAAGTTTTGTTTCCAACGGTATATCGCCTGTTGAGCTATGTCAAACGGTTAGAAAGTCATAGAATGAAGAAAGAAGTCTGCATGACTTTTAACTGTTTAATTGTTCAAACCTTGATTTCACCCACAGTTTAAGATGGAGTTTTATGACTGAAATGTCGTCAGTTATGACAATAAGTTTTGTTTCCAACGGTATATCGCCTTTTGAGCTACGTCAAACGGTTAGAAAGTCATCGAATGAAGAAAGAAGTCTGCATGACTTTTATCTGTTTAACAGTTCACAGCTTGATTTCACCCACAGTTTCAATGGAGTTTTATGACTGAAATGTCGTCAGATATGAAATTTCATTTCTAGCAGTATATAGCCTGTTGAGCTACGTGACACGGTTAGAAAGTTATGGAATAAAGAAAGAAGTCTGTATGAAATTTAATATTCATATGTTCAAACATTGATTGCAGCCACAGCTTTCAATAGGGTTTGTTTTGGCTGAAATGTCATCAGATATAACAAAGAGTCTCCTTTCCAACGGTATATCGCCTGTTGAGCTACGTCAAACGGTTAGAAAGTTATAGAATGAAGAAAGAAGTATGCATGACGTTTAAGTGTTTAACAGTTCACACCTTGATTTCACCCACAGTTTTCAATGGAGTTTTATGGTTGAAATGTCAGATATGAAATTTTATTTCCAGCAGTATATAGCATGTTGAGCTACGTCAAACGGTTAGAAAGTTATGGAATAAAGAAAGAAGTCTGTATGAAATTTAATATTCATGTTTTCAAACATTGATTGCAGCCACAGTTTTCAATAGAGTTTGTTTTGACTGAAATGTCATCAGTTATGACAATAAGTTTTGTTTCCAACGGTATATCGCCTGTTGAGCTACGTCAAACGGTTAGAAAGTCATAGAATGAAGAAAGAAGTCTGCATGACTTTTATCTGTTTAACAGTTCACAGCTTGATTGCATCCACAGTTTCAATGGAGTTCTATGACTGAAATGTTGTCAGATATGAAATTTTATTTCCAGCAGTCTATAGCCTGTTGAGCTACGTCACACGGTTAGAAAGTTATGGAATAAAGAAAGAAGTCTGTATGAAATTTAATATTCATATGCTCAAACATTGATTGCAGCCACAGTTTTGAATAGAGTTTGCTTTGACTGAAATGTCATCAGCTATGACAATAAGATTTGTTTCCAACGGTATATCGCCTGTTGAGCTACGTCAAACGGTTAGAAAGTCATAGAATGAAGAAAGCAGTTTGCATGACTTTTATCGGTTTAACAGTTCACGCACAGTTTCAATGGAGTTTTATGACTGAAATGTCGTCAGATATGAAATTTTATTTCCAGCAGTATATAGCCTGCTGAGCTACGTCACACGGTTAGAAAGTTATGGAATAAAGAAAGAAGTCTGTATGAAATTTAATATTCATATGCTCAAACATTGATTGCAGCCACAGTTTTGAATAGAGTTTGCTTTGACTGAAATGTCATCAGCTATGACAATAAGATTTGTTTCCAACGGTATATCGCCTGTTGAGCTACGTCAAACGGTTAGAAAGTCATAGAATGAAGAAAGAAGTTTGCATGACTTTTATCGGTTTAACAGTTCACGCACAGTTTCAATGGAGTTTTATGACTGAAATGTCGTCAGATATGAAATTTTATTTCCAGCAGTATATAGCCTGCTGAGCTACGTCAAACGGTTAGAAAGTTATGGAATAAAGAAAGAAGTCTGCATGACTTTTAACTGTTTAATTGTTCAAACCTTGATTTCACCCACAGCTTAAAATGGAGTTTTATGACTGAAATGTCGTCAGTTATGACAATAAGTTTTATTTCCAGCAGTCTATAGCCTGTTGAGCTACGTCACACGGTTAGAAAGTTTTGGAATAAAGAAAGAAGTCTGTATGAAATTTAACATTCATGTGTTCAAACCTTGATTGCAGCCACAGTTTTGAATAGAGTTTGTTTTGACTAAAATGTCATCAGTTATGACAATAAGTTTTGTTTCCAACGGTATATCGCCTGTTGAGCTATGTCAAACGGTTAGAAAGTCATAGAATGAAGAAAGAAGTCTGCATGACTTTTAACTGTTTAATTGTTCAAACCTTGATTTCACCCACAGTTTAAGATGGAGTTTTATGACTGAAATGTCGTCAGTTATGACAATAAGTTTTGTTTCCAACGGTATATCGCCTTTTGAGCTACGTCAAACGGTTAGAAAGTCATCGAATGAAGAAAGAAGTCTGCATGACTTTTATCTGTTTAACAGTTCACAGCTTGATTTCACCCACAGTTTCAATGGAGTTTTATGACTGAAATGTCGTCAGATATGAAATTTCATTTCTAGCAGTATATAGCCTGTTGAGCTACGTGACACGGTTAGAAAGTTATGGAATAAAGAAAGAAGTCTGTATGAAATTTAATATTCATATGTTCAAACATTGATTGCAGCCACAGCTTTCAATAGGGTTTGTTTTGGCTGAAATGTCATCAGATATAACAAAGAGTGTCCTTTCCAACGGTATATCGCCTGTTGAGCTACGTCAAACGGTTAGAAAGTTATAGAATGAAGAAAGAAGTATGCATGACGTTTAAGTGTTTAACAGTTCACACCTTGATTTCACCCACAGTTTTCAATGGAGTTTTATGGTTGAAATGTCAGATATGAAATTTTATTTCCAGCAGTATATAGCCTGTTGAGCTACGTCAAACGGTTAGAAAGTTATGGAATAAAGAAAGAAGTCTGTATGACTGAAATGTCATCAGATATGAAATTTTATTTCCAGCAGTATTCATATGTTCAAACCTTGATTGCAGCCACAGCTTTCAATAGAGTCTGTTTTGACTGAAATGTGGTCAGATATAACAAAGAGTGTATATTACCTGTATATTACCTGTTGAGCTACGTCAAACGGTTAGAAAGTTATGGATTAAAGAAAGAAGTTTGCATGACATTTAACTGTTTAATTGTTCAAAGCTTGATTTCACCCACAGTTTAAGATGGAGTTTTATGACTGAAATGTCGTCAGTTATGACAATGACTTTTGTTTCCAACAGTATATGGCATGTTGAGCTACGTCAAACGGTTAGAAAGTCATAGAATGAAGAAAGAAGTCTGTATGAAATTTAACATTCATATGTTCAAATCTTGATTGCAGCCACAGTTTTCAATAGAGTTTGTTTTGACTGAAATGTCGTCAGTTATGACAATAAGTTTTGTTTCCAACGGTGTATCGCCTATTGAACTACGTCAAACGGTTAGAAAGTTATGGAATAAAGAAAGAAGTCTGCATGACTTTTAACTGTTTAATTGTTCAAACCTTGATTTCACCCACAGTTTAAGATGGAGTTTTATGACTGAAATGTCGTCAGTTATGACAATAAGTTTTGTTACCAACGGTATATCACCTTTTGAGCTACGTCACACGGTTAGAAAGTCATAGAATGAAGAAAGAAGTCTGCATGACTTTTATCTGTTTAACAGTTCACAGCTTGATTGCACCCACAGTTTCAATTGAGTTTTATAACTGAAATGTTGTCAGATATGAAATTTTATTTCCAGCAGTCTATAGCCTGTTGAGCTACGTCACACGGTTAGAAAGTTATGGAATAAAGAAAGAAGTCTGTATGAAATTTAACATTCATGTGTTCAAACCTTGATTGCAGCCACAGTTTTGAATAGAGTTTGTTTTGACTGAAATGTCATCAGTTATGACAATAAGTTTTGATCCAACGGTATATCGCCTGTTGAGCTACGTACGGTTAGAAAGTTATGGAATAAAGAAAGAAGTCTGCATGACTTTTAACTGTTTAATTGTTCAAACCTTGATTTCACCCACAGCTTAAAATGGAGTTTTATGACTGAAATGTCGTCAGTTATGACAATAAGTTGTATTTCCAGCAGTCTATAGCCTGTTGAGCTACGTCAAACGGTTAGAAAGTTATGGAATAAAGAAAGAAGTCTGCATGACTTTTAACTGTTTAATTGTTCAAACCTTGATTTCACCCACAGCTTAAAATGGAGTTTTATGACTGAAATGTTGTCAGTTATGACAATAAGTTTTGTTACCAACGGTATATCACCTTTTGAGCTACGTCAAACGGTTAGAAAGTCATAGAATGAAGAAAGAAGTCTGCATGACTTTTATCTGTTTAACAGTTCACAGCTTGATTGCACCCACAGTTTCAATGGAGTTTTATGACTGAAATGTTGTCAGATATGAAATTTTATTTCCAGCAGTCTATAGCCTGTTGAGCTACGTCACACGGTTAGAAAGTTATGGAATAAAGAAAGAAGTCTGTATGAAATTTAACATTCATGTGTTCAAACCTTGATTGCAGCCACAGTTTTGAATAGAGTTTGTTTTGACTGAAATGTCATAAGTTATGACAATAAGTTTTGATCCAACGGTATATCGCCTGTTGAGCTACGTACGGTTAGAAAGTTATGGAATAAAGAAAGAAGTCTGCATGACTTTTAACTGTTTAATTGTTCAAACCTTGATTTCACCCACAGCTTAAAATGGAGTTTTATGACTGAAATGTCGTCAGTTATGACAATAAGTTTTATTTCCAGCAGTCTATAGCCTGTTGAGCTACGTCAAACGGTTAGAAAGTTATGGAATAAAGAAAGAAGTCTGCATGACTTTTAACTGTTTAATTGTTCAAACCTTGATTTCCCCCACAGCTTAAATTGGAGTTTTATGACTGAAATGTCGTCAGTTATGACAATAAGTTTTGTTTCCAACGGTATATCGCATGTTGAGCTACGTCAAACGGTTAGAAAGTCATAGAATGAAGAAAGAAGTTTGCATGACTTTTATCGGTTTAACAGTTCACGCACAGTTTCAATGGAGTTTTATGACTGAAATGTCGTCAGATATGAAATTTTATTTCCAGCAGTATATAGCCTGCTGAGCTACGTCAAACGGTTAGAAAGTTATGGAATAAAGAAAGAAGTCTGCATGACTTTTAACTGTTTAATTGTTCAAACCTTGATTTCACCCACAGCTTAAAATTGAGTTTTATGACTGAAATGTCGTCAGTTATGACAATAAGTTTTGTTTCCAACGGTATATCGCCTGTTGAGCTACGTCAAACGGTTAGAAAGTCATAGAATGAAGAAAGAAGTTTGCATGACTTTTATCGGTTTAACAGTTCACGCACAGTTTCAATGGAGTTTTATGACTGAAATGTCGTCAGATATGAAATTTTATTTCCAGCAGTATATAGCCTGCTGAGCTACGTCACACGGTTAGAAAGTTATGGAATAAAGAAAGAAGTCTGTATGAAATTTAATATTCATATTTTCAAACATTGATTGCAGCCACAGTTTTCAATAGAGTTTGTTTTGACTGAAATGTCATCAGTTATGACAATAAGTTTTGTTTCCAACGGTATATCGCCTGTTGAGCTACGTCAAACGGTTAGAAAGTCATAGAATGAAGATAGAAGTTTGCATGACTTTTATCGGTTTAACAGTTCACGCACAGTTTCAATGGAGTTTTATGACTGAAATGTCGTCAGATATGAAATTTTATTTCCAGCAGTATATAGCCTGCTGAGCTACGTCAAACGGTTAGAAAGTTATGGAATAAAGAAAGAAGTCTGCATGACTTTTAACTGTTTAATTGTTCAAACCTTGATTTCACCCACAGCTTAAAATGGAGTTTTATGACTGAAATGTCGTCAGTTATGACAATAAGTTTTATTTCCAGCAGTCTATAGCCTGTTGAGCTAGAAAGAAGTCTGTATGAAATTTAACATTCATGTGTTCAAACCTTGATTGCAGCCACAGTTTTGAATAGAGTTTGTTTTGACTGAAATGTCATCAGTTATGACAATAAGTTTTGTTTCCAACGGTATATCGCCTGTTGAGCTACGTCAAACGGTTAGAAAGTCATAGAATGAATCAAGGTTTGAACAATTAAACAGTTAAAAGTCATGCAGACTTCTTTCTTTATTCCATAACTTTCTAACCGTTTGACGTAGTTCAATAGGCGATACACCGTTGGAAACAAAACTTATTGTCATAACTGACGACATT